>JARVGQ010001306.1:15044579-15057288 GCA_031762355.1 Hypsolebias martinsi | reverse complement strand
CATTTTATGCAAATCTCAACATTTTCACTTATTTTTGCACTGCAGCCTGCGCTCATTCCGACTCGCTTCGCACTTAACATGTTTTTCCTTTTACAAATTACAAGCCAAACTCAGAGTTAACATTTAACGTTCAAGACAAGCCTGTTTCCCTGGTGACCGTTACAAAATACACTCCAGAGAGAGCCCTGGGAGGACAATGGTGCACGCTGCATGACTGGGAACCTACAAGCAGAGACAAGCGTGAGCATAATGGCTGCACTTTTATTCCTCATATATAGATTAGGACAGGAGCCAATCCTACGGTGCCTCCCCAAACCCCCACAACTACCTCCCCACCCCTGAAACATATCATCAAGATCTGTTATATCAGGCTTACTTGTATTTGAGTTGTTTGCAGCTAAAGACATCTTTAAATTGACCGTCACAGTTCACACAATGCATACTTTAGGTGTGCTGGAATGCAAGACTAGATTAAAAAAACAACTCTTAAATCGAACCAGAGTTTAAACTGTTTGTACTGACAGAAGGTAGTAGAAGTTACATCTTTGATATTGTACTGAAGTATGTGTGTGTGTATATAAATATACCGTATATATGGTATATATAAAACAAGCTGTAAAAACTTCAAATTTGAATGAATCAAAAGAAAAAGCACTACATGGATCATTCAGATCTTTTGATGTGGGGTTCTGTGGAAAGGTTATGAACAAACAATATCTCACCTGTAGCAGATAGCTCTTTGAACAACTACAGATTGGAGAAAGAGTTTAATTTTAACCAGACTGACTACGACAGTTAATGAGTAGTCCAAAGGAGGCCAAATTAATATGCATTGCTGTCATCTCAAAAACAATCTCTCAAAAAATTCCTACATGTTCATGTGAATGCACTTGCACATTTCATGATTTGTTTACATAAAACTGTTAATTTCAAGCACAAATTGCAGCAGTTAGCGGTTAAACTTCCTATTTATCCTTGGACACTTCTGCAGGAATAACTAATGTGAAAATGTCAGAAGCCATGTTGTCAAACAGTGTTTGCTAGGGGTTGGAATCTTTAGGCACCTCACAATTTGATTCAGTAACGATTCAGAGGGCTGGGATGTGATGTTGAATAATTGTCACATATCTTGAAACTTAAATGACTGACTCATTTTATAAACACCAATTTAAAATTTTCATAACAAACATCATTTAAAAACACTATGAGGCTGCTGACTAACAGTTTGTGTAGATGCTAATTGCTACTGACCAATAGTTAGCGTAGATTCTAACTGCTGTTGACCAACAATTAGCAAAGATGCTAACTACTGCTGACCAACAGTTAACATAGATGCTAACTGCTGCTGACCAACAATTAGTGTAGATGCTAACTGCTGCTGACCAACAGTTAACATAGATGCTAACTGCTGCTGACCAACAGTTAGTGTAGATGCTAATTGCTGCTGACCAATAGTTAGTGTAGATGCTAATTGCTGCTGACCAATAGTTAGCGTAGATGCTAACTGCTGCTGACCAACAATTACCAAAAATGCTAACTACTGATGACCAATAGTTAGCATAGATGCTAACTGCTGCTAACCAACTGTTAGCATAAATGCTAACTTTAGATTGAAAATGTCTTTGAAAAGCAAATGCATTTAGCATTGTGTTTCTTACTAGAAACTTACACACATCAAAGGTTTTGAGTCATGGTGATAATAATAACTACCGGTAACTTATTTACAGAAGTTATTCTTCACAGTTCAGCGAAAACAAATAAGCTACAGCAACTCTGCTGAGACAAACTGCACCACACAGCAACTATTCTACTGACTCAAAGTGGCTGCACAAATTATTGTAAATAGATTTTTTTTATTTTGAAATTGATTCAGATTATATCAATAAAAATGTACATTTTATCTCCTACCCCTAGTGTCTGCATGAACCACTACGAAATCTTTGAGACGGGGAGTTTTTTTTTTTAACGATGGCAGCAATCCACTTTCGTCTGTTTCGCTTTTCAATCCAGGCAAAATTAAACACTATTCTTGAAAACTGAGGCCATTCAAAGAGATCCTACAGAACCCCACTTCAAAAACATCTGAACTATCCCCCTAACATGGAAACAATGCCTCTTGTTGCTTCAGCGAGTAATATCAATACATAAATGTGTATATTGGTTCAGTTTATAAGTGTGGAGATAAGGTACAATACAGCTCTTTAATAAACTCAATGACTAGAGAAAATGTACTCTTCCATCTCTGATGCCAGACAACAAATACTGTAATAAATATAACTTAAAACCTCTGGATACACCTGACAAATACTAACAATACGTATAGCTAAATGCATTTAATGTACAGAAATAAACTCACATAAACTACATTATTTTTTTCACAACATTCATTGTAAACAGTGGGGAACAATACACAAACGATGGCTTATGTGTGTTGCTAGATCAGCTTTTATGGCTTGTTAGCTTGAAAAGCACAACTACTGGTAAGTGGAGCTTGTTCAAGAGCGCAAGTTTTTTTTTAATTTTATTATTTTGTATATAACAGAACACTATTGAAGAGTGACCATAGGAGCTTGAAGTAAGTTTGGGCATTAAATGCGACCTGTGCATATGACTTCATATTAAGAAAGCTTACTGCATCACAACTAATTTTTTGAAGGAATTCAGTGCCAAGAAACATTTTTGCATTATATGTGCATCAATAAAAAAAAAAGTTACTATATCAGCAACTACCAGTAGAGTCCAAATAGCAAAGGGCTCCAAACGAAGGCCAAATAAGAAACTGTTAGAGAGCGTCCGCTGGACGATTGAGCTTTAATGTCCATCATCTTGTCGGGGTGTCCTTCCTGTTTGCTGTGGATGGCACGAGTGGTTAAGAGTCTGGCTCTGGACAGACTGTAGTCCTTCTTTTGAACAGGTGGGGGCAACGTGGGTGGTGGGCAAGTTCCAGTGGACGGTAAGCACCCAACCTGAATCCATCGCTCAAAAAGTTCTGACGTTAGCTTCAGGAGTTCCTCCGGAGAGGAGGATATCGTGGGGAACTGTGTGAGATCCATCTCCTCCATGAATCTCTGCGAAACAGAAATGAGGCGATTAAAATTCAAGAACAACAGAAGCCGGCTACACGCTGCTCTTTGTAAACCGTACCTCTATATTTTTGTCCTTTTCAATTATTTTATTCAGTGTGTGCTGGAGTTCGAGGATCAGGCTGTGATTGACGTGCTCATCCCAGAGGTTTTTTTGGAGCACATCCCAGGAGTCCAGGAGGACCGCTGCTGCAGGGAAGATGCAACACTGCAGGGAGACGTAGACCCCCAGCGTTAGCACGCACAACTCACGGAAAATCCACCTCAAGACTAAGCAGCACTTTAAAAAAAAACTAATCAGAAACTCACCGGGTCAGTTTCACAGAGCATGCTTTTGGTGTAATGATGCACTACATAGTAATCTTTAGGAAATACTCTCCTCTAAAAGAGAGAGACAGAAACAAAGATGAGTGTAAACCCTTAAAATGCATTTTCACTGCACTTATAGTTGATCATTGAATTACTTCAACATTGTGTTTCCTACAGATCAGTGAAGGAACTAAAAACAGACTCGAGGAGCTCAAAGCGAAGCACATCGTTTGATCTAGAGTCTAATGATTGTTAGCGTCTTGACATCTGATAACCCCGACCATAAGATAAGGAACCTGATTCCTGCTGTTTTTATACTAGTTTCTCACACTCAGAACACTTCATGTCTAAACAGCCACGGCAGGTTTCTTGAAAACACACTTTTCTGAGAAAACAAAAAGCTCAATCCTTAGTGAAAACTTACAAATCCAGTCGGGTTAGAGTCGATTGTCACCTTTAGGTTTTCCACGCTTTTCCGGTCAAAGTCACATCCACCACATTGGACAATAAACAGCGATAGCAACACGGCAACTGTTTGAGACACGTGGAAGAGACAGAAGAGCAAGACCGCATTCAGATAAAAGGTGGAAACTTCGTGTGGTTTTTATCTGTAGCTTGTTCAAACTGAATACCTGGCAAGGAACATCATAGCATTTCCTGCCTTTTGCACACAGAAATAGTGTACAACACGTTCAAGTATCGCTGCATAACTTTTATTTGAAGCAAAAATACAGAAATGATGGTTCAGTCAGCATGACACAATAAGACTTGTCACCAGTGTGTGTGGTAACCTTTGTACATGTTACCTCCTCACTGTAAAAGAAAGCCAGAGATGTGTTGATGCAAAGTTCACATTAATTTCTCACCTTGCAGTGACATCCTTTTTATTTTTCCATGAATGGACACGTCTCCATTTCTCTTGCCGTCAGTTCTCGCTCCTCAGATGGGTCTCTTCTCTCTGTGTCAGTCTGTGAAAGGCAAAGTTTCCTCCTCTGTGGGTTTGTTGAGGTCTCTGACAGAGCGCCGCTTCTGCCTCTCTCTCTCTGGTTGATGTTCAGCCCTCTTGCTCACATCTCCGCCGCGTTTTCGTCCTCTCGGTTTCCTTTGGTACTTTCCACGAGATTGCTTCATCAATCATTTCACGCCATCGTTCGCTTTCACTTTGGATTTTCCCACTAATGCCTGAGTGGTTGCAGCCTTTCCCTTTCAAAGCTTGTTTTTGTTTTTAATACTACCCCCTCCACTTTTTTTTCCTTCCTTTCACTGCTGGCCTAGAATTTTCCTGAATTGTTTCACCACTCTTAAAACTGGTTAGTGAATAAAGCGGCAGAGAGCCCCCCCCCTCCTGTCTTCTCTGGTCACTACTCGTATACTCACCCAGACTCAAAGTGAAAGTGTTCGCCTGGATTGCTTGTCTGCTCTCTATAAGGCTCAGCCCCACCCACCACAAAACGTTTCACCTCACTATTGACTGACCCGGCTCCCTCCCCCCTGCTCCCCACATTCCCCGACACCCCCCACCCCCTCGTCCTTCCAAACAGGGGCCGAGGAGGCTTAGTCATGCATTTGGACCGTATGTTTTTCATTTTGGACTCTTCCCCCGCACCTCTGCGCCTGCAGATCCCATGCTCTTTATCCCTTCAGAGTCATTATCATGTTTAATCATCACATGAGCATTTGGTTAAAATAACTATATAAAAAATATCACGGTCCTCGTCAAACTGGATTGCAACACCGCATTGCCAGAACTTGCAGGCCTTCCTATGTGTGACAGCTCTCGACAGTCGTCTCTATTGAAACAATAAAAATAAAAACAGAGCCGCAGATGTGCTCATGTGACATCTCGTATTGTTCACGGCTGTCATCAGCTCGTCTGCAACACGTTTTCTAAGAACGCCCCAGGTTACGTGAAGCATCCTGTTGCTTTGGATTTCAGTCAAGAGAGTGGCCGCTTGCTAACGAACAGGAAAGAACAAAGTTGTTGTCAAAGATGGAATGTCTCAGGCCAACCGGGAGAGCGGACCGCTCACTGAAGCACCGTCGCCGCTTGAGGGGAAATGGAAACTAGAGAGCAGCGACAAACTTGCTGCGAGCACAGCCTCCACACTCCCCAAGGCATCATCAAGTCGAAACTTCTTGACCTTTTAAGATGCGTTGCAACGATGGATATAAATATTCAGCCATCTTCCTGTCTAATGCATCGCTTGCGTATGAGAAACTGTGTAATTTATTTTAAAAAACTGCAGTAAATTGTGTGCTATTTGGATCTAGTTGAGTAACTTGCCAAATGAAATCCAGATTTGAGTCTAAAAGTAGAAAAGTACCAGAGGTATTTCTCAACACATTCCCTTTTTTTTTTTTTAAAGGAATTCGTTTGTCCTTTATTTTATATTTTGTCTATTTAGAACCGGAGGATACCAGTAAGTCTATTTTCCTCCACAATTATCACATAGTTTAGATCAAGGTAAACAAAGCTGATTTAATTAGAGCCGTATGTTTTGAGTTTTATTGACTTAAGGCTGCGAACTTCAGCAAAGACACAGCTGTTGTGGAAAGGGGGGGGGGGGTAAACGGCACTGTGGATCAGCGTTTGGCCCGTTAGGAAGCCCAACTCCTGCCCAAGAGTTTGTCCGTATTAAAGCAAGACTTGTAATGCAAACTTTTCTTCTGCGCATTAGAAAACATGAAAGTGTTGTCTTGCACCGCTTGGGACTTGCTGGCCGGCAGCCACTCAAACAAGTGAGCCAGAGCTGGTGGAGAATTACTAATCTTCACTTTAACTCCCTTTATTTTTTTCCCCGCTCGCCACAAGATGGAGCCAATTGAAGAATTAAAAAAAAAATTATGTCAAACCGATCTTTAATTTTATTCATCGACATTAGTAAACGAAAGTGCAAAGGCTTCTGGCAATAAGTTAAATTTACATGTAAGGTTCCCTTTGACAATAAAGCCCCTTTGTGCATTAACTGCAATTACTCATTGTGCTAATCTGAGCGGGATGATAATCTGAGTTCAGGACAATAGATTTCTCATTACTTAAAAAGACAATAATGGATGAGTCAAATCATTCCTGTCATCCATTCGTGTGCTCCTTCTCTCCAGTTAAAACAACGCCCCGTGAAAAAACTCATTCCTGCTTCGTTTAGCATTTCAATTCCCTTTTTACCCTTCATCTGCTCCACCTACTCCTCTTTTTCACTGACTGGGGCTCCTCTCCCCTCCTCGCACAGCTGTCATTAAATGACTCTTGTAGGTTTTACTCAGTCCGGTCATCCAGTACTTCAGCAGTCGCACATTGTCCTCCTCGCCGGGCCCTGTGGCACCGAGGAGGGCCAGAACCTTCTGGGTGTCCTCCCTCCCGCGACCGTCCACTTTGGAGAACTTGAACAGCACTTTGACTTTGCTGAAAGAGCAACAGGATTTTAGCGTTTTGCTTTTCAACACCTGGTTTCGAATGAAGTGCTATGACTCACTTCATCCATTCCTCCTTCAAACACAGCAGGCAGTGGGACACGACGTCCACAGACAGGTTCTCGTTAGACAGGGCCACCTCCAGCTTGTTCAGCAACGTTGGACCTGAGCGCAAAGATGCAAAGAACCGTTACTTTCATATTCCAGCGTACAGCAATTACTCCAAAGTTTTGGCGCCAACGATTGTTATTGGAGAAACATGATTACTGGACAAGTCTGATTTTAATCTGGCAAGAAGAGGGAAAGGCAGAGACTGGATAATTGTATTCTGATGTGGCTCCAGGTCCTGTAAAAATGTTTTATTGAGAGTGAACCATTTCACCACAGGCACATAAACTGCTGCTCTGGCTTATATCACAAAACTGAACGATAATTTATTGTGAAAGCAAACTAATAAGGGATATAAAATAATATCACCTTTTTTTTTTTCCCTTCCTTTACTGTGCGCTGCAGCAGAATTTTATGTCAACTTCTGTCAGAAACGCTCTCGTTAGCTCCTGTCTTGTGAAGTTTTCCCTTCATTAATGCCAAGTCTCCAGTGATCAGTCAGCTGAAAGGTCAAAAACGCAGCAAGGCAGCCACTAATTCTTTGTTTGGGTTATGTTAATTTAAACTCTGTGCAGGAATTATGCCAATGTGCCTAATGCTATTAAAAAAAAAACAGAAAACTGGGACTACAAACAGACTAGAGATGCATCTAAAGACCTACATGTCCTCAGTGACTTGAAATGTTTTTTTTTTTTCTTAATATTTAAAATTTATAGCTGTCCTGGGTTTTCTCTGGGTACTCTGGTTTCCTCCCACAGATCAAAAACATGCATGTTAGACTGGTCGGTAACTCTAAATTGTTCCTAGGTGTGAGTGAGAGTGAATGGTTGTTTGTCTCATTTGTCTCTGTGTCCCTGTGATGGACAGGAGACCTGTGCAGGGTGTCTCCCGCCTTTTGCACAGTGACTGCTTGATATGGGCACCAGTGACCCCTGCAACTCGAAAAGAAGCGGATAAAAGATAGTGGATGGATGGATAGCTGTCCAGATAATGTAATCTCTTTTGGCTTTTAGGGTTTAACTCACATACTTGCAAACTGACAAGGGATGAAAAAGGTGACAAAGATTTTGTGATTTTTAACATGTAAATTAAGCATTCTGATGTATGCTATAAGGAAATTAAGGAAAAAGACAACATGCTTCAGGTAAAAAAGACCTTTACTAACATATCCTAATTTAATTAGGACATGCGTAGGAAAGATGGTGTCAGCATGTTTGTGTTCAGTGTCCTGAGATGACTTCTGTTGTGACTTGGCACTATAGAAATAAACTGAATTGAACAAAAATTAAAAAATAAAAAGATTAGTTCAAACAGTTTCCTGTCATTGTGCAAATATGTGAACACTGGAGCGACTACAAGGAGTAAAACATACTTTAATTTGATGCTTTATTTCTTTATATGAAGATCTGTCTGCATAGTTAGATGGTTAAAAACTGGCTTCCCCCTCTTCTTTACAAGAATCTGGTCTTTTACTTTAATAAATGTTAAAAATCATTAGATATATACAGTATATATATATATTTGCTTTATAATGTCCCCCCTACTGGCCACAAAAGCCCCCTCCAGCAAACCTAAAGTGGCTCACGGGCCACCAGTTGATAACCAGAGTTGTAGCAGGTTGTAGTGGATCTGGACATGTTTAGTTTAGTGAACGAAGGTGTAAAAATGGCTCTTTTGATCCTAAAAGTTGCAGACCCCTGAACTAGTCCATTTATGCATCCTCCTGTTTTTAAACTCACTCCTATGGCTAAAATAATGAAATTAATGTGACAGAATTAATCACAAACCATAAATCACACTGTGCCAAGCAATAGTGACACCAAAAAAAACACTAGTCAGTCTTGTCATCCTGCATTTAATTATTAAAACTAAATAGTTCACAGGTTCCTTCCTACCTTGGCGCCACAATTTCTACACTTCATAACTTTTATTCCCCTTTCCTTCACATTTCTCTTGGAATATCATCAATCTCCTCCTCTTGTTGTTTTCCTGTCCACTATTCCTTCCTCATCACTGATTTTATCCATTTTACTTTACAGAAAACGTGTGTTACTTGGGTTCTTTCTCTTCAACAAGATTTTACCCTTCAGTGTGTTCTCTATAACTCCATCAGGTGGACTTTTCAAATCTCGGTGTATGTGACAGTGACACTGTTCAAATGTTAAACTAGCTACATGCAACGGATGCGCTAGCTAAGATGCTACATGCATCTTCATGCATCACTGCCCCGCACTAGCATAGCAGTAACGCGCAACATGGAGGCGTCTCCCCCTCCTCCCCCTGCCCTGTTGAAGAGATGAGCACCTGCTTAGCCAAGTGACCGAGGAGGAACGCTGCTTCTTAAAGGGAAATCATGCCAGCCACCCGCTTCTGAACCCCCACCCCAAAATAATAAAAAACCTCTTTGGATCTACATGATTCACGTAAATGACATATTTTATTTTGAAATTGGCGAATTTAGCTGAAAAGTAACTGGTTTGCTGGTGTGAAATTAGCTTTGTCTGAGTAATTCTTATGTTTTTTCCTACTTTTTTTTTTTAACTTTGTTTTTATATCATATACAGAACTCTGGTGGACTTAAACATAGTTTGTTAATAAATTTAAGTTGTTTTTGTTGGATTCTCCTGTGGGGAAGAATCATTTCAACTTTGAAATTTGATCAGTTTCACATTTTACATGCAGGCAAAGCGACATCACGTCCTGAAGAAAGTGAAAACCTCAGTTCAGACCTCTATAAATGCTCAGGATATGAAGTGTGTAAACTCACCTCTGTCTGTGGGCTGTGTGTTCACACTGCTGATGGTGAACTGATAAAGAGCGCTGATTTCATCTTCACGTGCAGCCGAGACTGGACCGCTTCTGACGGAGACGTCCACCAGCACCGAAAACTCTGCGTGAGGAACCAAACACTGAGAGGTCAAACACTTGTCCTGACGTGTCCCGAAATTACTGGTTGATAAATTTAGAGTTGCACACCGAGCTATGGAGTCTCGTCTCTCACCTGAGGAGCTGACGTGGGCTGGGATGGGCACATCCGGGCTGAGACCCAGAAAGTTGCACTTGTAGGCTTCTTCGTACTGAGCGCTGTACGGCACTGAGCGCACGCAGCCGACTGGCAGCAAAGACTGACAGGAATACGAAAGCTTATATAATTAGGAAGCGAGCACCAACTGTAAAATGTCTTAAAAGTTAAAAATTAGCTAACGACTGTTAGTCAGGATAGATGGCTTCCGTCTGTTATTTTTTATTTAATGGCAGGGAAACAATAAATTACTAATAAAACCATCTTTAAAAAAAAAAAATCCAGGTGTGAAGATGTTGCCAGAAGAGCACCTTGAGCACTGTAAAAGCTGACTGAATGAGCCCCGGGTCTGCACTCCTCCATATGACCTGATTTCCCATGAGCACGTGCCACGCTAGCTGTCGGAAGTCGTTCGCCCCGAGGACCTGCCGAACAAGTGACAGCTCACAGTGCACAAAGTGATAAACAACGATTGTATGTCGAGGCTTCAAAACAACATCGGTGTGCATAATATCAACATGGCAACAAGACAAACATTCCAGAAACTGCATGACGATAATTCATTTAGCAGCCAGATGAATCCCCGAGGCTCTAAGCCAAATGAGAGTAGCTGAAGCACTTGCCCCAGTGTTTTGTGCATTGTGATGACAAAAGATGCAATATTCAACAACTGTTTTTCTAAAACTGTGAAGCTTGATACTTTTTCAATTCCCCTCTGTTTTTAGTAAACTTTACACACCAGTGATTTAGCACGAGAACAAGCTCAACACAGATACCTGTCTAAAATGCCTCAGTGACCTGAACTTTGGACCAGGTGATTCGTCTACTTTCGAAGCATCACACAGGAAGTCGAGGCCCATGTTGCTCTCTGACTGGTGCAGCTGTGACTTTGATCCACCTCCCTCTGCTCCTTCCCAGCAGCTCATTTCTTCTTCTTCTTCTTTGAGAGACACAGAACAACAATTACAGGAAAGGCAATCTTTTCTAGCAGATTGAATAATTTGCACTGGAAGTTGTTACAAAAGGCTGACACCACATCTCACTCCAAATATAGACTCTCGTCTGATGTGCACATGATGCCACTTTTTATTTAGTTCATAAATATAATGTGAACTCCCACCTACAGCTCACTTTAACACCCTTACATTCATCAGCTGCTGGTTATAAATCACATGATGAAGCTGCTTTCTTCATGAATCAGCTGAGTTTACCACAGATTACAGGACATGTTTCCAGTTTGTAATACTTCAGCTGATATGGTTTCCCCCCATTTGTTCCAGTTCAGTGTTTGTTTATAAGAAAACCCTATCCAATGGGACTTTCCATCATCGAAGACAGAACTCATCTGCTAACACATTTTCTTCAGCTTTACGGAAATGATTCAACCATTGAACACTGAGCCGATCTAAGGCTGCTTCTGTAATTCCGAGTGTGGATTTAGAAAAAACAACTATGATCAAAGGAAAAAGGGACAGTTCGTTCATTCATTCCTACATTTTCCAGCTTCGGTTTGCAAATTATTTAAAAAGGTGCCGTTGTGGTGATAATTAAATTGAAAAAAAAAAAAAAATCTATTTAAATTCCAATGTTTACAAAAGAAGATTAGAGTCACAGTGACCAAAAAAAGGTCATAAATCTGACTTTTCTGAGAATATTGAGATTATAGTGACAATTCTGAGAAAAAGTAAAAAAATCAACTTTTTACTTAAAATTCTGACTTTAATCTCAGAAATTTTACTTCAATTTTAGAATTTTACCTTTAATCTCAGAATTATATGTAATAAAAGTCTTAGTTCCAACTTTTTTGTGAAAATTCTCACTTTAATCTCAGAATTCTGGAGAAAAATAAAACATATTTCACTGTGGCCCTATTTGTGTAAGGATATAAAATAATTCTCTGGCTCTCCCCAAGACTTGCTCAGCCAGAAGAAGCAACATCCTCAGATAAATAATGTTAACTTACTTTTTATGTATATGAATGTTCCTGTTCAGTGTCCTGACACAACTTCTGTTGTGACTTGGTGCTATATAAATAAACTGAACTGAATTAAAGATGAATATTATTTATCCATAAATCATTATTTCCTTCGACATGAACAGTTGAGAAAAATCTTTTAGTATTAAAGAGACTTGAATATAGTTTGATCCTGGATCACATCAAGGGAGTTTGCACCTCATGAGTGGACAGAGAAAAAAATTAATACGAACTTTGCCTCATGGGTTTTGTAAGTTAAAAAAAAAAAGTTATTTTTTAAATTAATTAATTAATTTAACAAATACATTTATTCAGCACATCTCAAACAAAGGGAGTAAAGTAAATATTTTGACAGGAGCAGCTGCACTGTTGTTGGAATTCCTGTTAAAAAAAAAAAAGACTTTGGCTAAAGTTTTATTTTATTAAACAAGATAATACTTTCTTCACTGCAGTCAGTCATAAATTTCCAGCTCAAAGGAATTTTGGGGATTGAGAAATTTCAAAACGACCCCAAACTGAGTTCGTCAGAACTTGTTGCCAACTTAAAGAATCCTTTTCCTCAAACCTGACGAAGTTCAGGGTTGTGTTTGGAAACCTCGGACCAGCAGAACCACCCGGAGAGAGCGCACCGTTCACCCCACCCCCCTCAAATTCCCTCACCTCAGTCATTTCTGGGCAATACCCACGTGGTGTTTTACTAAAGAATTCATTTCAGTCAAAGTTATTTTTCAGAAACAGATCCTGTCTAACACTGAATGCTAGGAAACGTCTTGTATCTGTGACTTTCCTTCCCTCCATTGA
>JARVGQ010001306.1:15029970-15044479 GCA_031762355.1 Hypsolebias martinsi | reverse complement strand
CTGTATTCACTGGTTAACTGGACATCATTAACTTCACGCAGACTCTTCCACTGGTACATTTTCATCTCACTGAGGATGGAAAACCATCATTAAAACATAAAAGTTATGTGATGTGACTGGGATAAGGCCACCACAGTTTTAAAAACAGAGACAGAAATAATCTCTGGGCTTTTAAAATAGTACATTTGTATGTAGATATTTGTATAATGTACACTGGGTACTTTAGCCACTGAAAACTTTACAAAAGGATTGGACGGAGGATTGTGTTTGTGGTCAAATCCTCATTTTTCTTTTATTAAAAATGTTAATGTAAAGTGTATTTTTTATTTAACCGTAGTATTTTGTCATGGTTTTAGTATGCATCATTTGTTTCAGAGTTTGAATAATTGTCTGTTTCTATTTTGATGCTATAATTTTGTATTTTATGACACATGTCCAATAGCATTTAACTAACTTTGGTCATTTAGTGTAACGTTCAGTAATGTACACTGTCCTCGGTAAGTAAATAAACAAACTATATACAGTAAGTGCTGGTAGCTGATTCCTCACTGATGGGAGTACAAACTACAAGCCCATGTTAAAGAGTGGAAACAGGTGCAACAAGACTGGAAAATTGTGTAATGTTGAAGAAAAGACGAAAACAGAACAACTAATTAGACTTAACTGGTGACAGATGTATTTGTGTTCGAAGTTCCTGCGTGATGAAAAAAATGTAAGGGCTAAATTTCAGTTTTTTTTGGTGTGAGCCTGCAAATAGTTTGCAGATAAAGCATCTTCTATAATGCACAAGACTGATGAAGTCTTCTGGATAGAAGACGAAACGTTTCAACATATTTTTTTTAATCCATCCAGAGGACTTGACTTTACTTTGTTAGACATCTCCTATAATGAACAATTTCACCAACAGATTTAGAAAACACAAAATTGTGTCCAAACAAATCATTATAGGTTTAAATGTTAGTTTTTAAAATGTCAGATAGGAGAGATTTGGATTGCTGGTGCTGAATCTACTAAACAGTTGTATTTTTTACACTGATTTCCAAATGTGTGTTTTCTGTTCCAAAAAGTGATCTTTGAAACTAATTACTGTGGAGATAATGGTACAAAACTGGTTTTGAGTCCAGATTATGGCAAACAAATTGCATCAGAACTCAGCAGGATGTGGTCACAAAGTGTTTCCTGTGTGTTAAATATGGTTAAACAGTTTGTTACACAAGTGTTAGGCACTTTGTAATAGTTTAGAAACAATACTTGTAGATTTGACAGTCAGTATATTACCAGGCTTCACAGCTAAGTTACAAGATTTTCTCTAGTTCCAAAACATTTTATCCAACTCTAATCTGTACATCTGGGTTTTCTTCAACCATTTTTTCCCTTGTACTTTTTGTTTTGTACTTTGTTTTGCCCACTGTGATCATAAACGTTAAAAACAGTGGTGGGCACAATTCTACTAATCTACTAGCAGCTAATGGCGGAACAAATTTTTCATTTAGCAGATTAGCATTTTCACTAACTTTGAAAACCGTTACCGGAATTAGCTTCTGCTAAATTCGGTTTTGCCAACTTAATAATTTCTAACAAATTTCACAAGCTTGTTGTAGACTTGTCTTGAAGAGTCCATGAGGCACGCTATTGGCGTACAGGGGACAAGCCGTTATTTGTCGATGCAGCTTCAACTGGAAGGAGACGGCAACATGCGATGCAGACTGAATGACAGTCGTCATAGCAGTTACCGGTTTAGCAGTTTAGCAAAGCTAATTTGCTCACCACTGGTTAAAAATATATATTTAAATTGTTTACATGAGTAAACATGTTAAAATTCCACAGGCTCTCCAAATCTTTTAATCACTTCCTAAATACTGACTTAAATTGTGCAAGCGCTGTCTGGAAAGGCGATGTGTCTGAGTGTAATGGCTGAGTGATTTGTCATGTTTTTGTGGCCTGACTGACCCAGTGACTCAAACGTTCTGTCACCTGAGAGTTTTATGACTAAGCAACAACAACAACAAAAAAAACATGGCACAATGAGCAACCACACAACACTGTTAAAAAAAACAACCTTAGATGGATAAAACTAATATTTGTGCTCCTGAATGGCTAATAAAATGGTGTTTAATTAGGGACAAAGTTTCAACCTGTTTGTCTCTCGATAAGCACCAGAGTGTCCTCTGTAGGCGCCCCTTCGAGGAGCTTCTCTGTCAGCCGACTGCCACAAGCCTTCAGCAACCTGGAATCCAAAAGAAAGCACAAATCAATATGAGTAAAAAAAACAAAAAGATATACATTTGCAATGCTGAGACTGAGAGTCTCTCACTAGTCACTCACCAGCTGAAGGAGCAGTGCAGGCTCGCCCAGAGATTGGGATGCTGGGTGAGAGAAGTTAGCGATCGGGCTGCGTTGCCACTCCTCTGATGTGGAAAAACTGCTGGTGAAAACACGCTGTTCATCCTCAGAGCTCGCTGCGGACAGACTCCCTGTTCACTGTCAAACACCTGATAAAGAAAATGTTGCAAAACAATTACAGATTTTCAAAATGGTGAGCTTTTTAATAGAAAAGGCATGCACAGCCCTTGTTGACACCCTACTTTTAGTGCTGTGTTTTGCAGACTTTGTATGGTGAGCTTGAGGTGTCGTAACAGGAACGGCCAAGAGTTAATGAGGTAGATCCTGTCCATGGCTACCACAACAATGCTGTACCAACGCTGGAACCCCCTGGCCAGGCTGTCTTTGATGAAAAAGGTGTGTGAGAACACAAATCCATGTTGCTCATCCCCAAAGAAAATTGGCCCTTCACGTCCAGGACAGACCTGAGGCCAAAACAGAAGGTTTGTGGATACAGTGTTTGGCGAGAGTGGGCGAAAAACATGAGTATGTCGCTGCTTACCTCGCAGCTGAGACTGCGCACACATGCCTGCCGGACCACGCTAAAAAGCTGCGACTGCCTGGGGTGCTGATGGCTCAAGAAGCGAATGCCCGTTTCATTATCGATGCTCATAAAGCCCGGGTGAGATGCAGGGAGAGATCGGCATCCCTGTGCAGTGCAGAAATAGAAAAATGAGACATTTATAGACATGTGAGAGGATGACATCAAGCTGAATGTCCACATTACACTCAGGGTGATGGGGACTTTATGTTCATAGCCTGTCCACTCACCTCGCACATCTCTCCTCTTTGTGTTGCTGAACTGTTGGCCCTCATGGTCAGGCCTTCACCTTCCCGGTCACCATCTCTGTCCCCAGGCACTGGGGTACCTACCTGAGACAAGGGGTCTGGGGATGGGGGGTGGAGTGCCTCGGTGCAGAATAGTGTCCGAGGTCCATGGAGCTCACAGAAGTGACACAGAGCTACCAGAGCATTCATCTGAAAAACAAGTCAATTCAGTTTATTTATTTAGCTCCAATTCACAACAAAGTTGTCTCAGGGCACTTTACAGAAACATTTGCATTCATAAAAAAAACATTTAGTAAAAGTCTCTAAGGAAGCAGGCAGACGATGAATCTTCACTTTGTCACAGTCTCACATCCTGAGCAAGCACAGTGGCAACAGTGGAAGGGAAAAACTCCCTTTTAACAGGAAGAAACCTCCAACAGAACCAGGCTCAGGCCAAGCGGCCATCTGCTTTGACCGGCTGGGTTTGAGAAGACAGGAAGGAGAGACAAACGAACACAGAATGACAGGTCCAGATGTAGGTGCAGGTGTACCTGAGATACAAAAACACATGTCAAGGATAGAAAAAATACAAACACAAAACAGGTTGAGCAGAGTAAGTAAAGACAGTAGTCGAATAGTGAAGAAATGTGGTCAGTTTGTCCTTCAGCAGTAAACACAACAAGCTGTAGATGCTAACTCCTGAAACTCAAAGAATTAGACAAACTCAGCGACACACCTTTGTTTCTCCTCAGTCTTTGACCTTACAAGCTGACACCTGTCTTAAGACACAGCTAGCAACAACAACTAGCAGGTCTTACCTTCAGAAGTTCAGCTGCCAGGAGCTCAGAGCTTCACCGGACATTGATGAGAAAATCATTTAAAAAAAAAAAACAATGGTGTGAAACAAAATCCAGTCAGTCTTCTGCCTGTTTGTCGTAAAACACAACTTTGAGAGAATAAATTAACGTTTTCGTCGATTTTTTTTTTTTGTTCACCTCTCGTGAGTTGTTAGCAAACAACAGAACCATCACGTGACAACATCCGATCACGCGCTCGAGCAGCTCGGATGACGCTTGCTGCGTCATTAGCTCTAAATTTTACCCGTTTAAAAAAATTGAAAGAAAACATTTGTTTTTAACAAAAATATACCCTAACAGATTTGATTTTATATATGGACACTATTAAGTAAATATTAAATTATATACAACATGTTAAAGACTGTTTTGCCGAAACGAAATTTTAAACTACATTACCCAGAATTCCATCGGAGGCAAAGGGTTAAAGGTTAAACAGGAACCAGCGATTTGTGGCGAAACTGGTCTGTGTCATTGTGTTAATATTTATTTAAACTAAGTATATACTTACTTTCATTGGTTGAACGTTAGCATTTATTTTTAAAACCTATTAACCGTATAATGTCTTGTTAAAGTTGTTAAATTAAGACTCTGTTTACAACATTGTAGATTCTCATCTGAACTTCCGTACATTTTTCAGTCACAGAGAGACTCAACAGTGCCTTTCAGATCTGGGCATGGCATCAGACGGACCGGGACTTTACTCAGACCCAGTAGTGGACCAGAAAGACCGTGGCGGGACCTTCACTACACCCACCAACTTGACAGACTCACCGGGACTACAAGCAGGGGTCCCTTCTGAAAGTAACAATGGTGACGTCACACTGACAGCCACAGGAGGTAAATTTCCTTAATTAACTGTTGTTGAGGTGTCTGAAGGACTCCAAGTTCTTTAAACAAGCACAACCTACCACTCAAGAGACATTATTACTAATACGATGACTAACATGAACTTATACCACTATAGTGTGCTGTAAGTCTTCAAATTACAATACAACTTTATTCTAGCCTATTACTACTACAAATATATAAAATTAGAGCAGCCTTGTCACATGTCACAAAATAAAGTTACTCTTTTGGTTGTATCACAAATTTTACAGCAATTTGTGCAAAAATACCTGCTGTAATTATAATTATTTAGCACTCACAGTTTTTCATTTAAGGTGCTCAATTAAACCCTATTCTTAATCACAATATTTTAAACAAGAAAACAAAAACAATAGTGTATTATAAAAGGTAAAATGTTTTAAATGGACAGAGAAAACATTAACAAACATTAACAATTCTTTGTTAAAATTAATGAAAAAAAATTTTTTTTATGGCAGCATGGTGACACAACTGGTAGAGCTGCTGCCTCTCAGCGAACAGATTACCCTCGTTCATATCCCGGTTCGAGGGCCTTTCTGGGCGGTGTTGGCATCTTCTCTCCACGCTCCATGCATGCGTGGGTTTTCTACGGGTACTCCGGTTTCCTCTCACAGACCAAAAACATGCATGAGTGAGAGAGTGAATGTTTTTTTTTGTCTCTATGTGGCCCTGTGACGGACTGGAGACCCGTCCAGGGTGTACCCCGCCCCTCGCAAAATGATTGCTGGACATGGGCACCGGCGACCCCCGTGACCCAAAATGGAAGAAGCGGGTAAAAGTTAATGAATAGATGGATGTTATTTTTACATATGACTGAAGCATATGTTAAATCTACATTTATGACCCACGCTAGTAAAATGAGTAAGACAAGAGTTGGTTGCAGTGTAAAAAAAAACTTTAAATAAATTGAAATTTGCATAAGAATGGGTCCATAAAGACACCATTCCACAATGCTAGTAACTAACATAGCATATACCAGTAATATTCCTAATATAGCTTTATATCAAAGTTTGTCTTTAGTAATAATCATTGGAATTCTAATATTTTAATTTTATTTGACATTGATCAGTTTCTCTGACAGCAAACTTTTTCTTAAACTTGGCTTCATTGTGAAGTTAGGAATTTTGCTTACTAAATATATGTCTGGAATTCCCATTGACATTTTCTAGTCCAATAAAAGTTGAGTCATGAAAGCAGCACTCTTGTAAACAAAACTAGCTTGTTGCCAGGGCCAGGGGAAAAAATTGCCAACTTTCAACAAACTGTGTGTTATTTTGTAACTTTTGAGATGCAGAGTTTGAAAATAAAAACTCAGTACAGTATTGAAAATTTCATTATTGTGACTCATTTTGTCAGCCTGGGTCACAGTAACTGGGTCGGAGAACTTTTCTTGACTTAGTGGAGCATAATCGTCTACCAGGTGGCAGAAGATAAAACATTACATAGGAGGGGTGAGAGGATATGTTTATTTTTACTTGAATCTCTCATAAAAATACTTAAAATTATAATAATTTATTATTACTATAATAATGCTTTATAAAAGTTACACCTTTAGTGCATACAACCATGTGGTGTACAGGATGCTCTCGTAGTGTCCTAATAAAGGTGGTGAGGATGAAGTGGGGAAATCTTACTCAGCCTCCCGAGGAAGCTAAGCCTCTTTTTAGCTTTCTCTTCCCGTGTTTGATGTTGAGTCATGGAGAGCTCCTTAGTAACGTTGACTCCTCCTAAGACTTTGCTGCTGCTGCTGACCTTCTCCACAGTCGAGCTGCCGATGTGTAGGGGGTCTTCCAAAAAGCTAAAAATGGTTCTCAACAGGTTTTAAGAATACTGTATCAGTTAGGAACTGGTTTGTTGTCACCCATCGCAAGGCGAGAAGTAGGAATTGGACATACTCGCTGTCCATCTTTCCATGCATGCTGTGAGCAAGATAACTTGAAAAATTAGTGAAGTACCATCTTCATATTTGGCTTGTGGCTACATCTAGGTGTAAGAAAGTTTCCTTATTAAAATTGGGTTGCCATGTTGACATCCAAGATGGCCACCACCATATATGTATATATGTACACTGGCCTGTCACATTAAATGTCTTTATTTGTAAGTGTTTGATCTTCCCTCAGGTGTATTTTGTGCTTCTGTAGAGAACCACAGTGCAGAGAAACAATGCATTGGTCAGCTGTTTCTACGTAACTGACAATACTAACACAAACAAAGGGCGATAAAGAAAAACAACTGGTGTTTTGGTGGTTGAAACGGAAAGAACGGGTGTTAAGCATATACAGTACTGGCTTCAAACAGCAGCACTACAATTGCATTGATGGAAAACCACCAACTGTTCCACCTCTGGAACAGTTTGGTTATTGTTTTTTCATAATTTAACAAAGGCCCCTTTAAGACAGTTTAGGTTAAGCTTTTGTTTAATTTGCTTAGAGATGGTCCTGTGTTTCAGCCAGCAATAATTAGGGTCACAAGTTTCTAGAACGGTGTTTTTGGTCCGCAGCTAAAATGTTTAGAAGACACTGATTTAGAAGATGTATACAGTAGGTATGATTTAGACTAATTTAAATTTAGCGTTTGATTTAGAGTGTTTTTAATTTTAAAACCTGACTTGGTAAGACTCCCTTAATTTCAGACAATAAAGAAGCATTTTCCCCTCCTTTTTTAGTTTGGGATCCCATCAGGTCCTCAGTGACTGCATACATGTTAAAATATGTCATTCAGCCCCATCCAAGCATGGCTGGCTTTGCCATTATCATGTTTTTTTTTTTAACTTCATAATTAAAAAAAAGACTCATTAACTGACATTTAGAGAGAATTTGACAATCTGCTTTGTTATCACACAGCTTGGACAGTCTGGTAATCTGGTTCTCTATGAAGAATGATCTCATTAAGTTTCTCTAATTATCTCTAAAATGCAGGATGCAAAATTACATAAACACTCATTATTGTCATTGAAGTACACCTTATTGCAACAATAATAAATCTTTTCTGGGTCATTGGTGAATTTTCAGTAAACCTTCATGATCTGGTTTGTGCAGAGTAAGTCATTTCAGTCAGGTGTCAGCAAAGAGCAAAGAACTGAGGACACATCCTTGAGGGACTCCTGTGCTAAATTTGATGGACTGTGATGTTTTTCTCTTTTTTAGTTTTTGCTAAGACAGCTTTACCACAAGCTTCTGTAGAATGATTAGATTAAAGACTGATGAGAAGTCTGTTAGCACAATCCTTTGTAAAGCTGTTGTTTTCCTCCAGGTGTTATGAAACGGTGTACAAGGCACGTCTGATTGGATTATCTGTAGTCCAACTGACACAATAAGCATTCCGTAGGAGCTGGAAGTGAGAAAATGGGGGTGGCTTTAATATGTCACTTGTATTTAATTTATATATTATGACAAAGGTCAGCACGTCATCCTGATGAAGACATCAGCAGTTGTTTTTTGTCATAAAGGTAATTTGGGCAGGTTTAAACTCTAGTTTATCTGTTGTTCTGAAATGTTGGACTTGTCTGTAGAAACTCCTGCTAACTCAGCAGCACAGTCTTGTCAACATGCAACTCAGAATAATACCAGGTCCTGAAGCTTTTTGTGGGCTGGTGTTGCTCATTGGCAAAGTCTCTGCAACTGGTCACCAACTGGAGGATGGTTTTCCTACCTCATGTGTTACTCAGAGGCTCAAACCTGTCAAAGAGTTGGATACTCAACACCAACTCTCAGCTGCATTTTAGTTGCACTCACATTGATTGGTTTGTCCTCAGCTTCAAGAACCTTACGTCAGTATTTCCTGCGCAATCTGAATTCTGGTAAGTCAAGATATCATGTAGCCCCTCACACTGAAAAAGGAGCTGAAGGGAGGAGGGACAGTGGCCAAATTAATTTAACGTCCTGCTAAGAAAACTTTCTGGATTTAGTGAGTCAGGACCATGACCTCCAGAGGAGGATGGGATTAACTGTCTGCTTCTTCTTCCTCGTCTCATTCATTGACCTCAAATCCCCCTCAAAAATTTCAAAGAACAGAAAAAAAAACTGTTTAAACATTTCTTCCAGGATCTTGTAATGTCTGGACACAGTTCAGAGATTGCTCTGAAAGCCGGAGTCATTTCACCAGGAAAGGACGGCATTACAGCAACAGTCCTGGTATTTTATCTGAGTTAAGTTAATCCTTGTTCTGAAGGAGTTAGACTGAATGTGGTTGTTTGAAAAGGAGTGGCAGTCATGTCTGAACCTCTTAACAGATGAGTCATCTGGATTGAGCCAACACCTGTTAAATAGATTATTCCCGGGAAGTGTATTAGAGAGGAAATATATCCAGTTCTTTGTTTCTTTTAAAACTTCAAACAGGGAAGATATAGTAAAATAAAAATTAGAAACTTGATGATCAGGTGAGATATATTTTGATATTTGGGCACTTCCTGTATGTTGGGTTAAGCAAACAATCAAAGGAAGTATTTTTATTATGGATGAAGACTTTGTAATACCAACAGAGCATTAATTCTCTTGTATATTTATTTATTTATTTATTCCATACCTGTATGCATTATGAGTCAGTCTGTACATACAAGAACATAATCACTTTTTTATTTCTTTATCGTTCTGCTGTCTTTGTCTGGTAAAATAAAAGCTGCAGTCCTTTTATTTTTTATTTTAAACTGACGTTAATTAAAAATTTACGACACATTTTCAACTGTCCTTTTTTTGTTCTTTCATTTTCAGAGTCAGCTGGACTGAATGAGGATGAGCCAAAAGTGTGCCATTTTTTCCTGATGGGAAAGTGTTATTTTGGCAACAGATGTCGTTTATCGCACAGGTTTGCTCACTTTGTTCTCCACATTTGAAAGAAGACAAAAAAAATAGTTTTTCTATTAAATCCTTTAAGATTTTTACACTTTGAAATGTTTGTGTTACTTTTCAGTATTATGCTTCATGTGAAAAATAAATTATTGGGAGCTCAGTTTTTAAGCTCTATTTATTAGACAGTATTGTAAAACCAACTTTTCTTTTTTAATAGTGTGAAAGTTTATGAAGCATTCACACTACTGTGAACGATTTTTCTTCCATAAATTTTTCTGCATCTTTCTCGTTCCGCAATTGTTTTGATATTTCAACAAATCATATCAAAACTTTCTGCTCTTTTAGGACAATCCTGCTATGACTTTTGGTATTGGTGGAACTTTAGGTTTTAGAAATATTTAGCCTTTTCTGCCACTTTTTTTCCTCATAGAAAATGAATTGAGCTCATTTTACAGCCTTCAAATCTTTAGATCAGTTCACAACATTTTACTTCTCCTTTCACATTTTGTTCTGGTTCAGCTTCTTTCAGCTTCTATGTGCAATTTTAAACTTGTTTTCAGCTAATAGCTTTTTTTTTTTTTTTTTTTTTTTTTTTTAGCTGTTTTTTGCTCCTTTTAGATTCTTCCTACTAACTACAACATTTTTGTGCTTCTTCTAACTTCTTTCTGCTAGTTTCAGCCTGTCATCCTCCTTTCAGGTTATTTCTGCAAGTTTCAGCTTTTTCTGTTATTTCAGCTACTGTTTAGCTGTTTTATGCAAATTTAAGTTTTTTCAGCTATTCAGCTAATTCCACATTTGTTGCACTAATTCAGACTTTTTTCAGCCTAATTCAGCAAAAATGTGCTTTCTCCACTTCCTTCTGGTAATTCCAGCCTCTTTCTGCAATTTTTACCTACCGGTACTTTTCAGCTGGTTTTATTCTAATTTCAGCTTTTTTCAGGTTATTTCCACTTTTTCATGCTCATTTCTGCTTCTTTCAGCCTAAGTGGGCAAACGTGTTCTTTCTACTTTCTTCTGGTAATTTAAGCTTGTCCTACATTTTCAGCTAGTTTTTATTTTATTTTATTTTTTAGATAATTTCAACTGTTTTCAGATACATTCAAGTTTTTCATGGTAATTTCTGCTACTTTCAACCTAATTAAATTATTTCTGCAAATTTCAACTTGTTATGCTCCTTGCAGCTTATTTCTGCTAATTTCAGTTATTTCAGCTACTATTTAGCTGTTTTTATGCTAATATGAGCTTTTTCAGCTAATTCCACATTTTGCGCTCATTTCAGCTTTTGATTGATACACTTGTTCTACATTTTCAGCTACATTTCAACATATTTTTCGTTGCTAATTTCAGCTGTTTTTCAGCAAGTTCTTGTGCAATAAGCATTCACACCTCATTTTCAAAAGACATGGGATTTCTCTAGTTTAATTTTTGTGCTTGTATACAGTTAAGGATGTTATGTGCAGTACAGTATGTGGTGCACTTGTTGCAGCACAGATGGCTTCATGTTGACTAGATTTGATTTATACCCCAGATGAGATCTTTTATTTGTCGTGTTTTCCTTGCATGATTGTACGGTACTTTTTTTTCTTCCCTACTGCCTCTGCACTTGTTTGACAGCGAGCCACCTCTGGATGAGTCAAACGCCGTATCTCCAGACACAGACGACAAACTGGATGAAGGAAAGATGGAAAAGCACAAAAAGAAAAAAGGCAACGGGACCAAAGTCGCAAGGCCAAAACACAAGGAAAGAGGTTATTCCTTTTTTTTTTTTTTAACTGGTATCTAATAATAAACAAGAAGTGGCTCATCTTTGTTGTTTTTGCTTCTTTGAATAAAACTGTTTAAACTCTTTTCTTCAGCAGAGGTGAACAAAAAACCCCGTATGCGCACGGCTGATGAGGTTATTTCTCGCATCCTTTGGGACTCATCAGTGGACGCGTCGGAGTTTGTGGTGGGCTACGTGGACCGCTTCCTGGGTGTGCTGGAGCGCCCTTTCTGTGACTTCAACTGGGACACGAACCCCTGCGATTGTGACTACACGACTGAGCTGGCCCTACCCCAACACAGGATCCAGTACTTCACCTACAAAGGGCACCGCGTGTGGGACCGCCACACCAGAACCGACAGGGTTTTTGGCTCCACCGGTCAATCTCTGTCTCCCCCCTTTGGAAAAGAGGAGGAAGTAAAGGGTAAACGAAGACCGGATTTCATATATAAACAGAACATTTCTACAGAATCACATAATGATTATAAATCATTTATTTCAGAGGAACAGAACACAGAAAACCATGAGGCTGAAGCAACAGATGAGCAAGAAATTTCTGTCGGCGAGCAGGACGAGAGTGAAACCCAAACTGAAAACAGACATGTGGAGAAAGACGAGCTGAATGAGATGATTCACACCTTTAACTCAACACATTGTGGGGAAAACATTTCACAGGAACAGCAGTGTGGATCATGTGTTGCAGAGGAGGCTGCAAATAGGTTTGCAGTTTATTTTTATCTTTTAACTCCAACTCACAGCAGACAAAAAAACCCTCCTGTACAGAAACCAGTATTAGATCCAGAACTGAAATGTCTGCTTCCTACCTCAGATGGTGTAAAATATGAAAATACTTTGTAAAAAAAAAAAAGATAAAGTGAATTTTATCTGCCATCAAGGAGGAGTTAAATCAAACCTTTTATTTTGACCAGATTCCTCAGGTGCTTTTCTATCATTTGAGCTTCACCAGTTACCCGAGACTTTGCATAATCTGGATAAATAGATATTCTTAGAGGTTTAGGAGGCCACAATGCAAGAAATAAGCAAACAAAATATGGGACTAAAAATTTATTGGGAATTTTATTTCACTCTGGTGTCTTAGTTGCAAATTACTTTTAACTGGAGAAATTGTATTTCCTGCAAAAATGCAATGTAAATGCTTATTGCAGAATAACTTTCTGAAAAACAGCTGAAATTAGCTAAAAAAAATTCTGAAAAATAGCTGGAATGGAAGAACACGCCTAAATTAGCAGAAGAAAGCAAAAAGACACACATATTTGTTGAATTGGGTTTAAATAAGCAGAAATGAGAACAAAAACTAGAAAATTAGCTAAAAAGCTGAAATTAGCAAAGAAAAAAGAAGCTGAAAAGTAGTTGAAAAGACAGAAAGAAGCCTAAACTACCAGATGGAAGCAGAAAGAATGAGCTAAAAAATGTTAAATTAGCTGAAAAACAAACAAACTAAAATTAGAATCAAAAGAGCTATAGTAGCTGAAAGAGCAGAAAAAAATCTGAAACTAGCAGATGAAAGCTGAAAGGAGCATACCACGCTGTAGGCTGAAAGTAGCAGAAATTAACACAAAAAAACTTGAATTTATCTGAAAACGGCTGAAATTAGCCCAAAAAAAAAAATGCTAAAAAGGTAGCTGAAATGTTAAAACAAGCTGAAACTAGCAGGAAAAAAAGCAGAAAGAACATGTTTTCAAATTAGCCTGAAAGAAAGAAATTAGCACAAAAAAGTTGAAATTATCTGAAAAAAAGCTGAAATGAGCAAAAACAGCTGAAAATGAGCAAAAACATTAAAAAATAAGCTTAAATAGCTAGAAGGAAGTAGAGAGAGCACTTTTTTTGGCTGAATTAGGCTGAAAAAAGTTTATTGCAAAAAAAAAAGTTGAATTTGCTGAAAAACAAACAAACTAAAATTAGCATCAGAAGAGCTAAATAGCAGCTGAAAGATCAGAAAAAATCTGAAACTAGCAGACGAAAGCTGAAAGGAGCATAACAAGCTGAAATTAGCATCAAGAAGTTAATTAAGTTGAAAGTAGCAGAAATTAACACGAAAAACTAGAATTTATCTGAAAATGGCTAAAATTAGCTAAAAATGCTAAAAAAAAAAAAGGTATCTGAAAAGTTAAAACAAGCTTAAATTAGCAGAAAAAAGCAGAAAGAACACGTTTGCCAAATTAGGTTGAAAGAAAGAAATTAGCACAAAAATGTGGAAGTTATCTGGAAAAAAGCTGAAATGAGCAAGAAACAGCTGAAAAGTAGCTAAAATATTAAAAAAATATGCTTAAATTGCTAGAAGGAAGTGGAGAGAGCACATTTTTGCTGAATTAAGCTGAAAATATTAAAATTATTGGAAAAATGTTGAATTATCTGAAAAAGCTAAAATTAGCATAAAACAACTAAAAAGTAGCTGAAATAGCAGTAAAAGTTGGAACTTGCATACATAAGCTGAAAGGAGCATAACAAGCTGAAACTAGCAGAAGTTAGAAGAATCACAAAAATGTTGTAGTTGGCATAAAGAATCTGAAAGGAGCACAAAACAGCTAAAAGTAGCTGAAAAAATTTTTGCACAAGAAGCTGAACTAGAACAAAATGTGAACGGAGCAGTTCAGGTTGTAAACATATCTAAAGATTTGAAGGATGTAAAATGAGCTCAGTCCATTTTCTATGAGACAAAAATGGCAGAAAAGGCTAAATCTTTCAAAAAGCTAAAGTTGCACCAATACCAAAAGTCATAGCAGGATTGTCCTGAAAGAGCTTTTGATATATGATTTGCTGAAATAGCACAACAGCTGTGGAACAAGGAAGATGCTGAAAAACGTATGGAAGAAAAATGGATCACAATAAGTGTGAATTCTTCACAAACATTCACACTGTCAGAATCAGAATAAGCTTTATTATCATTGCACCGAGGTACAGCAAGAACATGTCGTCTGAAAGATGGATGGCCTGTACGAAGCTGCAGCTAAAATGAGCGCGGCCTTTCTTATCCTTTTCAGAATACCGTAGTAATCTTAGATAGGAAAAGGGGGAGAACCATGAGGGTAGATAGTGGTATTACAAAAAAGATCTTTCACATCTTGTCT
>JARVGQ010001306.1:14953387-14966305 GCA_031762355.1 Hypsolebias martinsi | reverse complement strand
TCTCACAGTGGATCAACCAGTTTGCTGCTGACAGCCAAAACCAGCTGCTCACATGAACAAGGAGGACCATCAGCCTATAACGAAAGTGCAGAAAGAAGCTTAAACTACCAGAAGGCATTGGAAGGAGCTGAAAAGAGCTAAAAGAAAAGTGGAATTAGCAGAAAATCTAAATTTAGCACAAATACACCTAAAACGTAGCTGAAATGGCAGAAAAAGCTGAAACTAGCAGGAAAAAAGCTGAAAGGAGCATGAAAAGCTGAAATTAGCATAAGAAAGTTATGCTGAAAGTAGCCGAAATTACCATAAAAACCTTTAATTTATCTGAAAACAGTCAAAATTAGCAAAAAAAAAAAATTGTAAGCTAAAAGTTGGAACAAGCTTAAATTAGCAGAAGAAAGCAGAAAGAAAACATTTGCTGAACGTAGCAGAAATGAACACAAAAAAGTGGAACTTATCTGGAAAAAAGCTGACAATAGAAAAAAAAATCAACTGCATAGTAGCTAAAAAAGCAGAAAGAAGCTGAAATTCCAAGGAAGCGGAGAGAGCACATTTTTGCTGAATTAGGCTGAAATAAGTTGAAATTAGTGCAAAAAATGTGGAGTTAGCTGAAAAGGCTTAATGAGCATAAACATAGCTAAAAAGTAGCTGAAATAACAGAAAAGCTTAAACTTGCAGAAATTAGCTGAAAGGAATGTAACACGCTGAAATTAGTAGAAAGAAGTTAGAAGTATAAAAATGTTGTAGTTTGCCGAAAGAAGCTGAAAGGAGCACAAAACAACTGAAATTAGCTAAAAACGTTAAAATGTGCACAAGAAAGCTGAAAGAAGCTGAACCAGAACAAAATGTGAAAGGAGTAAAAGTTTGCAACAGATCTAAAGAGTTGAAGGATGTAAAATGAGCTCAATTCATTTTCTATGAGGGGGGAAAAATGGCAGAAAAGGCTAAATATTTCAAAAAGCTAAAGTTGCACCAATACCCAAAGTAATAGCAGGATTGTCCTGAAAGAGCTGAATGTTTTTGATTTATGATTTGTTGAAATGTTTTGAAAACTGCGGGATGAGAATCGCGCCGAAAAACATACGGAAGAAAAATGGATCACCGTAGTGAGAATGCTTCATAAACATTCACACGTACAATTTGAACCAACTTCTCCATTCACCACAGAGTGTCACCTCAGTGATTTTTCAGTAGCTTTAACTGCTTGGTCTTATTCTGCAGAATTCTCAGGGTGATCAGTGTTGGTTTGTTGTTATGGAAGAATACAGATCGCACTTTTATCAGCTCCAGATGTGAAGCACAAAAACAGTCAGGAACCAAAGGCATCAATGCAAACATCTGCTTTCCACAGTTTATTTGTCTCACAGTGATTCACTGATCCTCCAGCAGCCTTCTGAGGTGAGGGGATATAAGGAAATGAAGAAGCAGCGTATGACTTTAAAACTGGCTGCAGAAGGGTGTCGCTTTGTGACAGACGGTCAGAGACATAGAATGGAAGAACGGATTCTTCACTGTCTGGTAAACCACAGATCAAGCTGTTTATGAAGGTAATAAAAGTGGACAGACAACGTGAGGAAGGCACGTGTGGGGAGGGGGTTTAAGGTTGTAATCAGGATTGTTTGGCAGCCACTGATGTTGACCTGCTTCAGATTATTACTCTTCTATTTATTCACGGCTGAGTCAATTTACCTGAAAGGTTTCGGCTTGTTGTTGTCTCAGCGCACTCACCTCTCTGTTTCTTCACTCAAGGCTTTGCTCCAAGTTTCAACTCATCCAAAATGGTTTGTTTTGTTCTGCTCTGAATGTCTTATCCAGCTTTTTCCTCTGGCCAAGCAGGGCAATGAAGGAGCGGTCACGAAATGCAGAAAACATACTGTCTTTTGTGAGAAACTAAGGCAAGACACCTTTTTTTGTCATGGCTTTTTTGACTGACAGACTGTTCATTTTCAGGTCTGTTTTCACTTTCACACAAAATAACCCCTTTATATTGATGAAACCTGTCTTGAATGTTTTCTGCTTGGGGATATGAGCAGCATTTTTTTTCTCTGTAAGGTCACTTCGCAAGTCTTTCCTCTCTGGCGTCATGTCAACACATTGCTGCCACAATTTTCAAAAATATTAGAGAAATTATTTGAAACCAGATTAGATGGATTTATAGATAAACAGAATATTTTAAGTAATACTCAATATGGGTTTAGAACAAATAATTCAATATTATTAGCTTTCATGGAACTAATAAGAGATAACAAATGCTGCTGATCAAAAACAGTATTGTGTTAGTGTTTGTGTTGATTAAAAAAAGACCTTCGACACTATTGACCACACCATTCTCCTTGAAAAACTGAATAAATATGGCACTGGAGGATTAGCACGGTGGTTATCCAATTATTAGAATAATAGGGGACAGTTTGTACAGGTAAACAATATGAGATCTGAATTTTGTGTTAATAGATGTGGAGTCCCTCAAGGCTCTGTGTTAGGACCAAAGTTGTTGATTTTGTATGTGAATGATCTGGTTGATGTGTCAGGGCTTTTGAAGTGTGTTTTATTTGCAGATGATACCACATTTTTTTGTTCAGGTGAAGAAATTGAATGGATGTTAGAGATGATACAGGCAGAATTCATAAAAATAGAAACTTGGTCCCAGCTTAATAAGTTATCATTGAGTTTGGGAAAAAACAATGCATGATATTTAGTAATATAAATAAAATTATCTAAGTCCCATTTAAAATTAACAGTATTGAAATTCATAGTTATTGAAAAAAAATTCTGGGTGTCGTTATTGATGAGAAGCTGGCATGGAAATCTCATTTAAATTACTTAAGAATAAAAATAGCAAAGTCAGTTGCATTACTGTATAAAGTAAAATAATTTTTGAATGACAAAGCTTTGTATATATTGTATAAAGTAATGGTTGTTCCGTGTTTAATCTATTGTATTGAAGTTTGGAGAAAAGCATACAAAACAATTATAAATCCTATTTTTACTTTACAATAAAAAAGCTATAAGAATTATTAGTAGGAAGGTCACCCAACAATTATATTATTTCATCAGTTGAAATTATTAAAATTTTAGGATTTGGTTGAATATAGTATTTTACAAGTCATGTCTAAAGCTCATAAAATATTACCCCCAAATATTCAATTAAAATTTGTTAAAAAAAAAAAAAAAAAAAAAAAAGTCATCATAACCTTAAGGGAATGGAAATGTTTGTAAAACCTCCATTTAGAACTAGTCTGAAGGAGCTGAGTTGTAATTCAGGGAATAGGATTGTGGAACTGCCTTGATATCACCCAAAATTTTTCTAAAACAATATATATGTTTAAATAGATGATTAAGTTAAAGTTGTTGGGAAGGTATGATACCATGTGAAGGATGCCTGATGTTTTTTGTTTTCACTTTGGGGATTGTTCAAGCCAGAGTTGGTGTTTGTAGTTATTTTATATTTTTAAAATAAGGGGCAGATATTTAAGAATTTTCTTCTTCTTTCTGCACCCTTTTCATACTAAGTTTTTTATTTTTGATGAATTTGTTTCTTTTGATTCTTTTAAATAAATGAATAAATAACTAAATAAATAAACACCTTCTTGTTTCTTTCCAAGCCAGAAGGACATCTAATGACTGGGGGGAGTTTGATCTGTGTCAGAGTAGGAAAATTGAATGTGTTGGTCCAAAGCTGAAAGGTGAACAAAGTCAGTTGAGTTTGTTTTGCAGGGTTTAAAAAAAGGAATTTAATAGCGGAGGAACAGAGGATGAGCGGAAGGTGAGCTCAAGGATGAGGAAAAGAAGACGGGACCAGATAAGGAGGTTCCAGGAAAACAGGAGATTTAGGTTAATAATTAGTAAACCCAATAAGTCATGTTTAACACACAGATCCTAACTCAAAAATCTATTCACAAGAGATCATAAACACAATCTGAAATCCAAAATCAATACAATAATCATCATCATCATCATCATCATCAACAACTTTATTTCTTTAGCACATTTAAAAACCACAGGGGTAACCAAAGTGCTGTACAACAACACAAAAAAACAAGTTAATTAAAACGATAAAAACATACTAAACCTGCAAGAATTAAATACTGTACTGTACTTATTTCAAATTACTTCAATTCAGTTTAATCGCTGAAGTCATTTAAAGCTCATCAGTGGAACAAAGTAGAACTCACTTTGTAAGAAGGCCCACTAGTGAATGTATTGCTAGCGGAAGCTCTATGATTCCATGTTGGTTCTACTTTTAGAGAGTCAGAGTCAGAGTCAGAGTCAGAGTCTGTCAGAAAATCTTTATTGACATTGCACCGAGGTACAACGGGAATATGTACGCACAGTCGTCCAAAAGATGGACTAAGTGTGTGAAGCTGCAGCTAGAATCAGCGCGGCCATCTCATTCCTTATCAGAATGATAATCTTAGATATGAAAAAGGGGAAAGAACCATGAGGGTAGATAGTGGTATTACAAAAAATATCATATTATATTTGACAGAAAAATCGCATAATTCAAAACAGACAGCAATGTACCGGTATTTTTTTTTTTGTTGTTGTTGTTGCATGAATAGCTTTGAATAAAAAATAAAGAAAAATGAGTTATTTTGAGATGCCATTACTCACTTTGGGTTTGGCTCGCTCAAACTAGCTGCCAGCTCGTTAGCCTAAATTATGTTTCTCTAAAATGTGACCATTTAAAGATCCATCCACAAGGAATAACACGTTAATTGTTTAGAACGTCTAACCCATTTTGAAAAAATTTGAACCGTTCCTTTAAATATTGGTTGGTCTAATATGTTTTACTCTGCGTAGATTATTGTTTGAACATAATTGTTGCACAAGTTTGTTTTAATTTCTGTCTTAAGGATCCAGTTTAGAGCTTAGAGTAAAATAAATGATGCTCACCCGCAGCTTATTTGAGCCTCTTAATTAGTAGGTGGTTGTTAATGGTGGGTTCATCCTAAGATTATTTATTTTTCACATAACTTTAATTAAAATCACAATCTTTTCTCCAGCACGGCATCATATGGTTTGGCACTTCACCTCAGAGTGAACCGAACCTGCGATTGTCAGCGGGAGGAGTTTGTTGTGGTCGATTGGAATTTATTGCATATCCCAACTCTTGTTTCCTTCATGTTTGTCATGCTGGTAGAGCCCTGGTTGACATGTTGCGGCACCAGTCCAGCCCAGTCCAGCAGGATGAAAGAAACAACAGCGTGGCTCTGACCGTAGGGGACGGAACAGGGACTATAGGAAGAGCTCCCAAAAACCTCTACGCCCCAGGAGTGCCCAACAAAGACAACAGATGTGAGTCTGCCTTTTATCATTTCAGTATAATACCACAATCAGAGATTTTGAAAAAGAACGCGTAGGGACATTTTGCTTCTCACACCTGTTTATAGATTCAGTTTTTTTTTTCTTCTTCTGAGAGATTTTGTAATGAGAGGAGGGACAAATATCCCCAGTGGTGGTGTGCCTGAAATGAGATTTGTCTGTAATAGTAAAAATAACTCAAAAAAAGATTCTCCAAGTTTACGTGGTTTCATTGCAAAATGAAAACATTGAAATGAACGCACATCTGGAGATTTTCGATGATTGTATACAGGTGTGCAAGCCTATGGTTGTTAATGTTTAAACTCTGTTCTCCATCCGAGCTGCCTGACATCCATTTTGTGGGCTGATTACCTTCTCTTTCTTTGACTTACAGTGGGCAATTTGCAACACAATTTCATCCACTCGTCAGGCTCCAGCCCCAAGCACACTGCAACCATCGGTAAGGCGGCAGCTGAAACCAGGGCTTCCATGTAAATTACATGTAATCACGTAGATTCTTCATTTACTTCATTCACCTACGTTTTAAGCTGAAAAGTAGGCTCATTTACTGGAACAATAATAATAATTATCATAGCTCCGGTTGCTTGTGCGAGCACTGAAAAGTGAGTTGAAATTGGTCTCCTTTCCAGTGAATGTTAGCAGTTTCGCACTCTTTTGCCACGTGTCTCTATCCAGAGGAGCAAATCTCATTTAACACGCAGCCGTTTCCTCCCTGTGGTCTCTGCAGAACGCACCCCCCGGATGAACAATGCTCAGCTGGCAGCTGGAGGCACCCTGCTCTCCAGTAAACACAACAACACCAAATCCCAGCCTTCCTTCCACCATTCCCTGCACAACCTGGCCCAGCTGCCACCTTCCTATGAGAGCGCCACCAAGCCTGAGCTCAACAGATACTCTTCGCTCAAACGCCTCGGTAAGTGCCGTGCTCGTCTGCAAATGAGACACCTTGTCACTCCCCTTAGAGTCCTGCAATCGTTTCATAAGCGCTGGAGAATCGAGTTTGACGGTACAACGCTGAATGCATCATTATGTGTTTTTTTAATTTATGCTGTGCCATTGTAAACAAATTAAGGAAATGTTGTTTGGCTTTCAGAGAAAGGTCTCGATGAGTACTCGTCTGGTTACTGCACCACCAAGCGCCGACCGCACACAGCCCAGCCGGCACTCCAGTCCTCTCAGCACCACCTCCACTGGGGTGGAGACTACACCCTCAGTGGCAGAGGCACCCTTCCTAGGCATGCAGTCCGTCCCTGGATCCCTCCGCCGCCCTCGGGCATGCCCGTCTCTCCCATGCCTGCCTCTCCCACGCCTAATCCGTATCCTCTGGACCCGCCGGAACCGCAGTTCAATCCCAACTACGACACCCTCTCCAAGCCGCCGAGAAAAGTTAAGTCCTCTGACCAACTGCTCAACATGGGTGACGTCCCAGGCAACACTGGGACTCTGTCCCGGCTGTCCAAGAACCAACAGCACCAGTACTACAAAGCGATGGCTGCTTCCAACAAGAATTCCAACACACAAACCCTGACCAGGAAGACACAGGACAGGCAGGAGAGACAGGAGAGGCAGGAAAGGCTGCTCATGTCCCCGGACCATTTGGAGGAGAGGATGGGGGTCGGTGGGATTGGGGTTGGCGGAATGGGTGTCGTAGACCCCTACGCCCACACAGGAGGTGGCGTCCCCACGCTGCCTCGCCAGCAGAAGGCCCAGTCCCAGCAGAACGTGTGCGCCACGCCCTCCCTCGACCGGCACCACATGATCAAGATGAACTCTCACCCCACATCCGGACGAGAGCAGGAGAGGAACACGACCGGGACCGGTCATGTGAGCGGGAGCGGCATGGGCTGGTCGGCAGGGGAGATGCCCGGAGCGGGGGTCGTTATGGGAACGGGAACGCTAGGGGGCCACAGCGCCAGGAGGATGGCTTTTGCAGCGAAAAGGCAGAACACCATCGAGCAGCTACATTTCATACCGGGAGGGGGCGGTGGGGGGTCAGCAGGAAGTGCAGGTGGCAGCCAGGGAATCAGGACAGGGAGTAAAAACGAGGTGACGGTGTAAGATCTGTGCCTAGTGTTGAGAGTAGTCCTTAGATGTTTGGGAGTAGATCCCCTTCTACATTTAACTATTAGATACAACAAGAACTAAAACTAGAAACAGTACAGTAGTAACAATATCACGTGTTTAGGCTATTGAGATTAGTTTTACTCTTGTAATGAAATTAGCTTGATTATGACTGCTTATAAATTTAAAGATCTGGATGGGGAAAACCTGTTTCCCTTTTTGTGATAGTCTACATCAGCCATATTTTGTAACAGAGTTTGCCATATTGCCATAAACAGCAGTGCCATTACTTGTAGAGGGACGGATAGGATGGGTGCAAGAAAATAAAAGAGATGGTCATAGCTTAGTTTTTATATGTTTTTCCAAAAAAAAGTACTCAGGAGCCATATTAGATAGGGAACCAGACAATATGACTAAGATGTGATGAAGCAGAGGACGACGTGGATTACAGTACTTCGTTGCAAAGTTTCAGAAAGCAGAGCCAACTACCCGGACTTGTAGGGATTTGCTGAACTGGTGGATCTAAACTCTCGGTGGACCAGATGGGTCTCAAAGACCATTGTGCCTGGTGAATTTATTTATTTATATTTTCTTTTGGAGATTTTACTTTCTGCAGAACAAACCTCATCCCAACGCAGGGAGACTGAACTCGTTCCTTGTTATGTAACTGCGTGGAGAAGGTGGAGGCTGTTTTCAGCAGCTTTCCGTCTTATTTAAACCGCAGCCGTACCTACATTAACAATCCAATTGCCTGGGTTGCCTAGATTTCCATGTGACCTTAGATTAAACCACCAGAAGAGACTCACACTCTGATCACTGTTACACAACAGGAAGCTGATATGGAAACTCACATTAGACCACATAAGTGGGGTGAGGTTTCCCCCAACGCTCCCATTTACAGATCAGGTCCTACCTGTACGAGCAGTGGCTTACCAAATTAAAAAAAAAGTTTTTAAAAAGAGCCATCGGTGGTGATGTTACACAACAATGATCACACAAACCTACAGAATCCAGAGCTTAAAGAGCAGCATTTCTTCGGTTTACCTACAAAGAGGCAACTTGCTGCGATCTAGGTTATACGTGAAGAGCACAAACAGGTTGCACTTACACAGAACTGTCCTTCAAAGCCATTTATGGAGAGACAAAGGAAATACCAACCCCGGAAGCTGGTCTGACAATCACCACCTAATTATTACCGCCAGGTGACACGTTACACATGTCAGTGATGTTTTGTACAGTCAAAGGATTGGTTTCAAAAGCAAGCCAAAGACCTCAGAGTCAGGCGCGATGGCGACCTGAGGTGTTGCGAGAGACTCGGATGGTTAGGAAGCCCTTCCCATCTTCAAGACAAAGACCTTGCTGTATCATAATGCACTTCAGCCAATATAAAATAAAATTACATATATATAAATATTATATATATATATATGTAATTGAAAAGAAAAAATCTTCATCAATAACAATGCTTATCAATACTAAGGGCTATCCTATCGTATATACTGTAGTATGTGATATCTGTGGTCCATATAAAATGCTATCTCTTTCTATTGATTTTGTGTTGATATTGTTATGACGTATTAAGTATTAACGTGTACAAAATAAATCAATTAAAAAACGATCAATTTAAGCACAGTTCAAAGAGAAACACAGAGACAAAACTTTGCACAAATCAGTCCCCTGATACAAAGTATTTGCACCAGACGCGCTCGAGGTTTACATTCTGCACGACCAAACGTTCGACTGATCGATCCAATGGAAGGTATTGCATTGAGCGAGGGATTTTAAAAAATGTTCTTTCTTTTCTTTTCTTTTTTTTCTGTTAACAAAATCAGAGGTATTCTCGCGGGTTGAGGAAGGAACTGTTTGGCTTTTGTTCGATCTTGAGACGGGATAAAGAGACGGAAAGCTGACGAACAGGAACACCCGATTACATTCGGACAATCTTCCTATACACAGTGCTAAATGTAGTTATAAATTTGATGGAGTGTTATGATTAATAATTATTATAACTGTTATGGTCATTATTAACGATTATCTTATGACGTGATGTTCTTTTACTTGGTGGGGTTTTAAGTGTTTATTGTTTTTTAGGTAACGTGCATTTTCACGACTAGTTGGTTTCTTTTTTGTACATCTGGTCTTAAAATTGTTTGGAGAATAATAAACAAAAAAAGGGATTCCAAATCTTGATGCATGCCAGCTCCATTTCACTGAGAGGCATTGACAGCACGCCTGGGTTTTTGAGGTCGTCAACGCTTAAATGGCCGATTCTCCAGCTGTGTGTATTGTGCCTAGACATCAGCCTTATGACTTGGTGATCTCAAGCGATTACTTAGGTTTCCACACTGGTACAAAAATACATGTATGGAAAAACTCTGCAGCCTTCTAAATATAAATGTAGACCAGAAAAGGCGAGTTTAGAATGAGCCGGCAGCCTGAACCTCTAACTTCTCATGGGCTGTACGCACAAACCTACGCTGCCATAATGTATGTGTGTGGGGATGAATGTTTATTTCACAGATGGGGGAGAACCGAGGTCTAACGAAAACCTGAAAGCTTTGCGTGCAGTGTCTTTTTCAGGGAAATAAGACAGACGACATACACTTGTATTAGTTTTTATTTTTATTTTAAAATTTTAAATAGAGCCACAAAAAGGTCTGTAGCAAAGTCTGTAATAACTCACACAAGCCATATCCATTGAAACTCATCTCAACTTTTATAAATGGTTGATCTAATTTGTGCAAGTATCGTATTTTGTATAGCTAGTACAATCGGAATATTTTGAGTGATCTCTTCGATATTAATTTGAGGATACGGGGAAAAAAAATCTGTGTTAGTATTTAATGAAATGTATAGTGCCAAACTCATAACATTTCTTGTCTTTTTATTCTCATAGCATCCTCAATGGCTACAGGGGTTATTTCTTTTCTCACACCTGGGGACGCTGAAAACTTTTTATTTTTGAGAGAAATGAATGAATATGGTGTGTGTTTTTACCATTATGAATTCGTTTAGAAGGAGGATGCTTAATGGCCACATGAAATGGACGGGGACAGTGTCCAGTAATGACAAATTATGGATTTATTTTCATGCCAATACATTTCAATACAGCCCTTTTTGTTATTGTTTATTGCATTGATCCCTTGGATACGGCAGTGACAAACAAAGAATTTGTATAATAAAGTTAGTGGGAAAAACATTTTGTCATTTTGATTTTTTTATTTATTTATTATTTTTAGACTAATATGTTTTGGATTTGTTTGCTTGTCCCTGCACCTAGTCATTTCGAAACTGCACAATCATTTTAGTATAGAACAGGCAAGCTGGGGCCACGTGGATCTTTTGTGCCTATGCAGTGGCTCTGACAAAAACTAATATGAAACCAATTTTCTTTTTAATTTTTATACCAACAAGAAAAAAAAAAGTGCTAGTTTTCGCAGTTTTCCTGTCATTTCTTTTACAAATATGTGAATGGCAGAATAAATACCAGGAGTAAAACATGTCACAAGTATTTTCTTTCATTTAAAAATTCAATTGAAAATCCAACTACAGTAGTCTAAATTGTTTACTCACTTTAACTTCATGCTTTATTACTTTAACATGGGTTACCGCAAACATTTTTCCACAAATAAAAAGAGGACTTGCATACGTAGGTCTGCATAGCTAAGTGTTTAAATTGTTTTAATCAAAACTGAATCTGGTCTTTTGTCTTAAATTCTAAAATAATACAAACAAATGTAAATCATTAGATATTTTTTATACCATAACTGGCCGGAAAAGTCCCCTTCGACAAACTTCAAGTGGGCCATCAGTTGACAATCACAGTTGTAGCGAGTTTTGCAGCTCTAGACACATTTAATTAAGCAAAAGCGGCAGAAATGGCTCTTATAATCGTAAAGTTGCAGACCCCCGGTACAGAACATGCTAAATGGATCTCTGACTGCCTGCATATATTAGCCTTAAAATGTTGTAATTACTTTATTCAACTAAAAGCTGTTTGTTGTATGTGAAAAATCCTAATTTTATACATTCAAATTTTCACCTAAGGATATTACCGGCGCAGTGCATTCTGGGGCAATGACATACATCGGTTGTAGTGAAGACTGAAACACAGAGTCAAGAATAAAAGTTTATAACGAGACAATAAAGTAATATTTTGTATTATTTTATTATTATGTACAATAAATGGTTGGAAACAAGCAAACATTGTTTAATTTATAAGCCCTGAAGCTAAAGCGAGTCATTTCTGCGTTCTCTGTCAACGCACTCTGGGCTGAACAGCAGATAATGTACAAAATTAACTTTCAAGTTGAATGGAGCTCGTGCCGGCGCAACTTGCCTGTCATTTACCCAAAATGCATTGCGATGCTAATAAAATAGCAACATCTGTGTGTAAATTATTTTTAAAAACTAAACAGCCTGCAGTATTTTTAGTCTCGTTTTTCTAGTTTTTATTGTTAGGCAAATCAAATGAGGTCTATCGTTCCAACCAGTCGGAGATCCCTTTAAAGCTTTTAGTAACGTTGTCTGCTTCCAAATAGCAAAAAGGTGGATGATAATGCTTTTGCCTGTCCAAATCTGAGATAACTTTAAGTCCAATTTCCTCCCCAAGATTTCTTCTGAGTAACGTCAGCGGTACTGCAGTTTGAGAAACATTAAGGATACCTATGTACTGTACATTTAAATTACATTTAGCACCAATAATATAGAAATAAATGTAAAAAAAAACAAGAACTACCGGTATGTTCGAAACATTCTGTATTTAATTCAGCCACAGAATGGCACACAGTACATCTGCAGATGTTAGCATTTATGTAACAAGGTTCTGTCACCAACAATATATTATGACAAACAAATATTCTAAAGCAAGTTTGAGCATTAACGTGTTGCTAAGGGTCGAACTGGAAGCAAAATAAACCCCTTTTAGTCTCCAGTAAAGAGCCTGGATCTGTGGTGAAATGCTGTATCATTGATGTTGTGAGGTGTTGCACGAGCTACAGCGAAACAACAGAGCGTTGCTCAGATCAGACACTTTTAAATGAGATCCTGCTCATATTTAAAATCTCCTGCGAGTACATTTATTACTCTGAGACGTATGAGGGCCTACATAAGAGCCGGTGCCGCCTGTTGAGCCGACAGAAATTATTTCCAGGCGCTGTTAATATTACGTTTATTTCAAGCAGAAGCAGCTTTAGACACACCGGAGGGATTGCAGTTGGTATATTTCACCACCTGGAGGTTCACTGACTCCAAAACTCAAAAAAGGACAAACAAGAATATTTTTCTGTAAGACAAGACTGACTATATAGAGATAATTATTTACAGTAATGACACAGTGCTGATGTGTACTACTCATAATGTAAACATTATTTAGGGTTAATTTAAAGGTTAGGCGCTCCTTCAAATCTTTATTTTTACTTCCTCCCCAGACAATGAGAAAACACTTAAAACATCTGCTCTTAAAGAGGACATATGGCAGTTTTAGCCTCTTTTTGTGGGTGCTCAAGCACCTAAATTTTAATTCAGCACCCCTGAAAA
>JARVGQ010001306.1:14933005-14946938 GCA_031762355.1 Hypsolebias martinsi | reverse complement strand
ATCTCCACATCATTGCATTCAGTTTTTATTCACAATTTGTTTAGTGTCCCAACTTTTTTGGAATCCGGTTTGTAATTTAAACGATACTGTAAAGACATCATCTAACAATCCCGGTAACTAAAATGGCATATCTTCCCAATCTACCTTTAATTCAAAATGTATTTACGGATGTTTTCAAAAATCATCCCTTATCTTATAACCCCTATAATTTAGTTTGAAATTAACCTTATCCCTTCATGTAGTGCTCAGCCTTATTGTGATGCTTGGGGAATTCCCCTTTTTAAAAATAAGGATGGAATTCCCGATGACATCACTCCAGACTAATACAAATCCAGCACTCCTAAACAAAACTAACTTGCTGCCAGGCCAGGTAATACATTACAGAGTTTCAACAAACTACACATTTTTTTTTTAAGCTTTTGAGATGGATAATTTGAAAATAACAGCATTTAGAGATTTATCATGGTGATTCATTTTGCCAGCACAGGTCACAATTGTCATTGTTCTTCCTGTTTTCTTACATATTACAAACATTAATCTTGTTTATATATAAATCATAAATGTTTCCTACAAGGAAAGTGACGAGCTAACTTTACAATCTGACAAGATAAAGTGTAACTCGATTACATTAAGAAAATAAAACATACCTTTTGTTTATTGTCGCCTTTTGTAATTTATTGCTATATTTCTCTATGTTGACAGAGAATAATCACAGACGCAACAGTTGTAGGAGTTACTTTGTGCAGCTTGTAACAGAACAGATGCAGCGCGAAGAGATTAAATGCCTTCGTAGTTCCAAGGATAGTAATATAACAAAATGGGTCACTATTTCTATAAAGTTTAGTTACAGATGCAAAGTCTTTTCACACAGACGCCTACAGGGTGCTTTATTTTCATAGACGAATACAGATTATAAGAATAACCTTCTTTTCTGTAGTAAATATGAACCTAATATTAAAAACAGTTAGCAGGGCTGGGCGATATACCAAAATTAATATCTCAATATTTTAAGATGAATGGCGATATACGATATATATCTCAATATTTTTTTCTTTCTATAAAGTAATAACAAAAATATATTTGAGTCAAAGCTTTGTCCCAATTGTTACACAGGCACATATAGTAAACAGCTGTAACTTTACAAAATCAGTGTCTAAAAAATAAACTACATGTAAGTGTTTATTTCTTAAACCGTTACATATATTAAATAATAATCCTCTTCAGCTGTGCCGCCTTCATGACGTTAGTATGTGTGAACTGCAGCTGCGACAGACTTCAGCCTCCTTCCCTGAAACAAACCACAGGTCAAAACTCATTTAGCCATGTGGTGCCTTATGAGAGGACGCAACTTTAATAAATCAGCAGCTTATTATATTGCTAAAGATTCGTCCTCATCTGCTCACACAGACTCATGCTCGTGCTGCTGTTGTTCGGCACATTGCTTTGTACTATTAGTGCTATTACATTAGTAGTTTAGCATATTTCTTAGTTCATATCTTAGATCTTATTACTGTTTTTCTATACAGTTTGTATTTTTGTTGGATGTAACTGGGACCCTGTGTACATAGTTTCGTTCCACCTCATGTACCACGTGATTGAATGACAATAAAGACAACTTGACCTTGACTTTACCTTAGCGGCTAACAAGATGGCTAAAGCGTCTTGTTCCACAATTGAGACTGGAACCGTGTCTTTAGCGATATAATAAGCTGTTGATTTATTAATGTCGCGGCGCCACCTCTCACTGTTCCTCTCATAAAGCACAGCACGGCTAAATGAGTTTTATACCATGGTTTGTTTCAGGGATGGAGGCTGAAAACACACTCGGAGCTGCAGCTTATAACTTAACTTATAGCGCTGTTTTAAATGGTGAAAAAGATTCATAGTGCCGACCGTTTGTCAGGACTTGTTTTCGGCATTGTCTACAGAAAACATTTTTCTGCTGGTCATCAGATATTTTAAAACCAAACCACTTCCAAATAACAGCCATTGTTTTTCTTTTTTGCTCAGCAGCTAAGCTGCTCTTCATATCTCCCGTATTTACTTGTGCTAAATGTCTCCCGCCCACCTGGAGAAGCAGGAAGTGGGGGGAGCACGCACGGCTGAGGGGCTGGGTTTGTATTCAGTGAGGGAGAAGGAGGGGCCGCGTGGGTGAAAGACAGCAGGTGGAATTTTAAGTAAAGTATAACACTATATCATTTATATCTATATAGTTTCATCTTATATCGCAAATGAAATTATCTCAATATTTTTAAAATATTGAGCTATCGCCCAGCCCTAGCAGTTAGCCTTAATGAAGCAACTCCAGCAGAACCACATAATGGTAAGTTCTTACAAAAATATGAAAGGCTGTTTTCTGTTTTTGCATCTAAAAACTGTAGAGTTGGTGTAAATGATTATTTTTCTTTACTATAAACATGTTAAGGTTTTTGTTGTATTTGGATGTTTATGTCACCATTTGCTAATTTACAAAACAACAAACATAGCGACTAAAGTTTGCTAATGCAAGTACTCTCTTTTGCACCAAATAAGATGTTTAAGAAAATCCAAGTTTCCTGCTTTTTATTAGATGGATGAAAATCTAGTTTTTAGCTTGTGGAGAATTATTTACTGTAGTAGCTTTTACATGTAGTACCTGAAATGCTAAACTATCAAACTGATCAATGTTTCAAAAATGGATAGATGAAAAAAATAAGAGAGATTTCTGTGTTTATTTTCATGTCAATGTAGAACTTGAGTTTCTCTTTTTACAGATTTGCTTCAGTTGGCGAGACATTTCATCATAGATTAAAGGCCAGTTTTGTTAGTGACTGAAGAATGTGTTGTTTTTCTTTTTATACTAAAGTCTGTAGAAACCTTCTATGACTTCTCCCTTTCTGAATCTTGTGTTTTCAGTTGTAAGAAATTCTTGGCTGAACACGGATGAGGAATCTTAGGTGAAGGGAAAATGCCAACGCAGTAATTCTCACAGGAGACAAGAAGTCGTCATTTGAACTGGTTCACAATTAAGCAGTTTTGAAACTGGGGGGAACTCGTCTACCTGCCAGAAAGACAGTTTTATCCTTTGCTCGTCATATTATCATCTCTGCAACCCCACTCGTTTTGGAAATATAGTGTGAATGATCAACAGAGAGTGGCGGCATCAGAAGTAAACAGTTTGGAAAGATGAACTTTAAGCCATCTTTAAAGTGAGGAAGTCGTAGCATAGCCTTACCCTTGGGGTAAAGATTGTCTTTCACCAGTAAGTGGTGGGATTATTGTATCCGCTCCTAGTGCTGGAGGTTTGGCATCTGCACCCCCATGCGCCAGTGAGTGGGAAATGTTCCAATTTGGAAAATACAATCTGGACATTATAGAGATGCTAAGTGGGCACCAGGCCCACCAGTTCAAAGGCCTCAGTTTAGATCGACAGCTACAGCATCAGCAGCAAGTGCAACTCCACCAGCATCAACTACAGCAGCAGCAGCAGCAGCAGGCTGAGTCTTCTGGAGCTCTTCTGTCTGGACTTGGCTTGGGCCCCCTGCAGGGGTCTAGAGGTAACGCCTTTTCTGATTCTGCCTCCATTTTTGCCAAGATGAGTGCCCCTCCTCCCCCACCTTTACAACAGCAGCCTTCCTCATCTCAGACCTCTCGTTCAAAGTCAAGCAAGATGAGCAGCAGCAGCTCAAGCCATTCTTCAGGCTACCCACAGTTCCTGCGCTCTTTCCACCCGTCTGACGCAGCACTAGCACAGGAGCAGTTGCACCCAAGTGTAGGCCGCTTTGAGCACTTTACAGGGGCAAGCAGCAGTAGTGGGAGTGCTGGGGGATTAGGAGGATTAGTAACATCGGCACCTCCACCTCCTCTGCATCCCGGCCTCTCTGTCCCCCAGGCCTCACCTGGCCCCTCCTCCTCCTCCCCCTCTCCATCCACTTCTGTAGCCACCTCTAACAACCCTTCTAGCAGCAGTGCAGTCAGCTCACTGGGGCACCAGTTGGTCGGGGCCCAGTCTGATGCACGGAGCCTTCACCAACAGTTTAGTTGCATGCTAGCTGCTAATCAGTATTTTCTTTCTGGGGTGCCTGCTAATGCTAGTTTAGAACAATTCCTTGTTCAACAAGGAACCCATAACCACTTAGGGCTTGGTTTAAGTCAAACAGGTGGGGAGCCAAGTACCAGCCTTGCTCCGCCTCCTGCTTTGCATTCTCACTCGCATGGCCACTCCACTCCACAGCCTCAGCAGGCTCCTCAGCAGCCCCCCCAGCAGCAGCAGCAGCTTCCACCACACTCCCTTTCTCATGCTCACTCTCATTCCCATCCTCACCACCCTCTCCATCCAGGCTCTCAGGCTTCATCACTGGGTGGCTTTGACTTCCAGGGCATTCCTGTACTTTCAACTAATCAGATAGCTTCACTGATGCAGCAGGAAGCAGGTTTACCCCTCCCTTTACCACTTCATTTATCCTTGTCTAAAGAAGATGGTAAAGGTGAAAGCAGTGGAGGTGGAAGCAGCAGCAGTAGTAGCAGTAGTAGTAGAAGGAAAAAAGCCATGGCTGGCTATTTACCACAAAGAAAATCTGATAGCGGTAGTAATAACAGTAGCAATCATGGTCACAGTAGCCACAATAATCCTAGCACTAGTAGTAGTAACGGAGGGCTAAGTCATAGCCAACCCCCAGCTTTAATAGGTAGTGGGGTTGGTATGACAAATATGGGCGGGGACCCATCATCCCTTCTTGCCTCATCATCTTCATCCTCATCAGTAGTGTCTTCTTCCTCCTCCTCTGCTCCCTCTTCCACTGCTGCCTCAGTACTAGTTACTAATGATTCTCAGCTTTCTAAATCTGATAACCAGAGCTCAATGCAACCCAACGCCACAGGGTCTGATACAGAGCCCATTTATAGCTGTGGTGACTGTGGCAAAAGCTTCCCCCACCTTTCAAGTCTTCGCAGGCATATGCGCATGCATGAGCCAACCGCAGCAGGTACTTGCAATACTGCCACCACAGGCCCAAATCCCATTTACATTAAAACACAGTCTGATCCAAGCCTTCCCCATTCGACCCAAGAAATCCCCCAGCCCTCGTCAAATTCTTGTCCTAGCCCAGAGAAAGTATTTCATTGCCCCGATTGTGGCAAAGCCTTTAAGAAAAAAGGGCACCTCCTGCAACATGGTGTGATACACTCTTCAGCCCGCCCGTATGGCTGTTCCACCTGCTCTCGGGCTTTTAATCGTAGAGAGTCACTGACACGCCATGAGAAGATTCATGAGGAAAAGCCGTTCCGATGCCCAGCCTGTGGTCGTGCCTTCCGTGAGAGCACATCTCTACTCAACCACGCTGCCTCAGGCACCTGCGGCAAGCCAGGTAGGGGACCCAAACAACGGGCCAGCAAGACAGAAACTGATGGTGAGGACAGAGTCGGGGGAGGAAGTGGAGGAGGTAATGGAGGAGGGGGAACTTATCAGAGCAGTAGAGGGGTTAATTTTGGGAAAACTGAGGAAGAGGATGGTGTAATCATTGTGGGTGAAGGAGAACCTAAATCAGGTTTAGGATGTGATGGTCTGTTTCAGTCTGGAAGGGGAGGGAATGCAAATGACAGGGACAGAACAGATGGTAAATACCCAACTGACTACTCTCGGAATCGTTACACAGGCTACCACGATGACCACCGTTCTCAAGGTAATCCATCTCCATGCTACTCTGGTGCCTCCCCATGTGGAAGTGGGATGGCGGGCCCAGCTCTGAGAAAGGCACCCTTGGCCCCAACACTGCATCCGCACTCACAGAGCCACAACCAGCACCACCATCCGCAGCAGCAGCCACCCCAGCCCCACCTGCCTCTTTCTTCTCTACTGGATGACTCAGAGGATGATGTCACTAGCTCTGTCAATAATGCAATCTCCGCAATAACGGCAGCTACTAGTGGAAATCGAGGGGATGATAGGGGAGACATCATAGGAGGTCTGCTAGGTGGTCTTGGTTTAGGACCTCTGGGCTCACCTTCATCCACATCTGGCATGGATAAGGGTTTTAGAAATGGTGGGAGTCAGGAGGCTTTGAGCAGCAACCCACAGAATCTGACTACCAAACCAAAACGCCCTCGCAAACCAAGACCTAAAAAAGATCCTGCAGCTGGTGGACAGCCCCCAAAACGTAGGCAATACACCCCCAGATTGGGGCCAAGTGGACTCCCACGCACTCATCTTTGCAGTGTCTGTGGGAAGGGATTTGCTCGCCGCGAGACTCTACGTAGACATGACCGCATCCATACTGGAGAAAAGCCCCATCATTGTGCCACATGTGGCAAATATTTCAGAGAAGCTTTTCACCTCAGCAAGCATCAAACAGTCCACTCTGGGGCAAAAAACTATAAATGCACCATCTGTGGAAAAGAGTTTGGTTACTCCCAGAGTCTCAGGAGGCACAGCAAACTCCACCAGAAAGGGGAGCTCGAAGAGGTGCCCACAACACCAGCTCCAGAGAATCTCAACAGCTTTAACCCAAATACTCAATGTAGCGTTGCGCAAGACAGGAGCCAGAACCAAGCACCAAGCACCTCCTCCTACTACCCCTACTCTCAAGACGTCAAGCCTCAAGACTCCAACCCTCAGCCGCAGCCTCCGCCCCAATCCCAACCGCCGCCCCCACCACCTCCTCGACTCTACACCTGTGCTATATGTTGGAAGTCTTACCGTCATCACTTCCAACTGACTGCTCATCACCAGATGGTTCATGAAGGTGGGGGTGACAAGTTTTTTTCCTGTGAGGTTTGTGGGAAACAGTTTGCGTACTCTAATAGCCTCACTCGACACAGGCAGTCTCAGCATGGAATTACCCGTGGTGAACAGTCTAACCCTCAAGACGGCAGCAGTGGGTCTGGAGAAAATAGAGGTGGGAGTGATGTTAATCAGTCAGCATCTGAGAGCGAGGCTGCCACCAATGCCTTGCTTCAGATGGCTCCATCCACTGAAGGCCACGGGGGGCAGGGTCTTAGTGTTGTCACTCATAGCCACCAGCAGGCGCCTCCACAACCACCAGCTGGTTACTCTCCCCTCTTTTATGATGCTGCAGCAGCCCAGCCCACTGCCTCTAATGCCCCGTCTTACTCTCAACCCCTGCCTCCCAACTCTACAATCATGCCCCCTCAGCATCCCCATTCCCCGGCTGGGGTGAAAGGAGAGCACATTTATCCAGCTGGATCCCGTAGCCGCACGCTTCACACCACAGCGCCATTCCAGCCCCTCACGGAACTGCCTTCCACTGAACATCACCATCTGCATCACCATCACCATTACTCCCACCATCATCCCCATCATCAGTCAGACACCCAGTCCCACCAGTACTTTGACTGCAGCATCCCGTCGTCCCACGATGAAATGAGACGACAAAAGAAGAAAAAAAAAAAGTCCAACAGGAGGGAAAATAAATGGGCTTCCCTTGAATCTACAAGATTTGATGGTGTCAAAAAGAAGAAAAAGATCAGCTGTACAGTAAGAGGGCAGATGAATAAAAAACGAGGCGCTCTACGACTGACAATTAGACGAGGAGGAGGATCGGGTGGTGGTGGGTATAGGCTTGTCAACACTGGCGGAATGAAGGTGCAGATCCTGTCATCTCTCCATGTCCCCGTGAAGCGTTTTGGATGTCCCATATGCCCCAATTCTGTGTTTTCCCGTAAAGCTGGACTGCTGATCCACATGGCGGTTAAACACCCACGGAAAGCCTTGAGCTGTCAGGAGCGACTAAGGTGCAGTGTGTGTGGGAAGCAATCTCACAGGCCTCTGGCGGCCTTCGTCCATCGGGCCTCCCATCGCGCCAGAGGGACTTTCTCCTGCCGTCACTGCGCCGCTCGCTTTTGGAATGCTACACTTCTTCACAGGCACAAAGTGTCCTGCCGCCGCAGGGCTAAAAGACTGCAGCGAGGAGACTCCAAGAGGCTGAAGCTTTCAAAGAGACCCGGAGAAAGACAGACCCATGAGAGTCACGAGGAGATGTCGTTCTTACAGGGACCATACAGATACTGATCCCAGTGTCTGAAGAGAGTGGTACACAAGAGGGATTGCTTTGTTTTTTCAGCTCTAAAATTAGAAAATGAGGTAAAAAGGGACTTGAAAAGGCATGTGTTGCCTGTAGGAAAATTTGCCTCGTGTTTTGTTGCATCTACTCTGCTGACTATTAGAACAAGTGTGTTAACAACTACTGTAGAACATTATATTGAACTATCACCTGAGATTCTTCCAGATTATATTGGAAGGTGCTCCAAGGTGTTTTCAAAGACATGACTGTTTTCATAGGATCATTAATTAACCCTTAAGTGCATTGACACTATGCTTGGCTGACACTGTGCAGTTATCTAGGCAAGTTAGATGAATTGATCTGCTAATGTACCTCCCTCTACAACTAAAATCCCTGCTTCACCTCTCACTGTATGATAAATGTCTCTGCTGTGTATTTTGTCTTGTTGTTGTTCAATTAGAGGCTCTGAGGATTTTACTTTTTTCATTTTATGTAAAGTGCATTTATTAGGAGTAGGGACACAGGGACAAAGACCTTTTTGTTGATAGTTTGTCAGTGCATGTTTGTTCTCTGGTCAAGTTTTTTGCTGAGGTTGTGAGATCACTCCTACAGTACCGTATGTGATGGTTTATTCAGTATATCCCCAGAAGTTTGTAGTGTATAATTGATTTGAAAGTTGCTCTGTTATTACCTAGTGATTTAATTACATATAGATAAAATGTCAGTTCCTGGTAATTAGCATCACGAGGATCCCTCTCCTGCCAAAACTGAAGACTTACAAGAAGCCTTGCGTACGATGTTTAGTTACTTTCTTTATCTGAGATGTTCTTAGCTTTTATACCCTGGGATTAAAAACAGGTTCAATCAACTGTAACACGTTGATCTCATGTTATTTGTATGCTCTTTTTAGCGGTAATTATTTCTACTGTACTTCACAGTGTTAAAGACAAGGACCTATCATGATAGAAACAAATGTAATATTTCATGTATTCTAACAGTCTTCTTATACATTTTATGTTTTTGCTGATTTGCAATCATGTTGTTACTGTTGAGCCTTGTTTTTTCCCCCTCTTTTAAAGACTTAAGTTTTAATCATGCCACTTTATTCACATATAAAATGTTCATACCCCTGTCATTGTTTCTTTTCTTCTAAAGAAAAATTATAGTTTTAGTAGATTTCTATTACACTATTTACTGAGAAGTCAGTAGTTGATTATATTTCAGCAATGAATAAACCTTAAGAGTAAAATTTTGTTTTCCTTTCATTTCTGACTCATTAACCTTACAGTATGTTCAGGAATAAAACAGTTAAGGTGTATAGGTTATTTGTTACCAAAGTCGGCATTGAAAGTTAAGATTTCTATTTAGCTAAATGTAAAATGTGAATTTTTTTTATCACTTTGTGGATTAAACGGATATCCCAAATGTAGTTGAATGTACCAATAAATTAACTGCTTGAAGACAGTTGATGGTTTTGGTAATGCCACTTTTTATTGTTTCAACCAAACACAGCTCTCACATTTGGCTCCACAAGATGGCAGTAAGCACCTCATGTAGTGATCTTGGCCTGGTGGGCACGAGAGTCACATGGATTTAACTGTGATGGGAGTGAACTGGAGGGGCTGAGGGCTGGGTGGCCTGCTGCTGTTTACAACATTAACATCACAAAATAAACAGCCCCGACTAGCTGCACTTGTAATGAAGAAAGCTGCATTGAAACATAAAAACTGAAAATGTGTCTAGTTTTTCTTCAAATTGTGCACAGGACTGGGGATGGTTGAAACGTTTTTATTTATTTTTTTACATTTGCATCCATAGCCTGGGGCTCTTTTAAGCCAGCGGTTTCAAAATGTGATACAAACAAGTTACATGTGTTAAAAGGTGTAGCTGTTCTCTCTGCAGAGCCAACAGAGATCACAAGGTTTAATCTCAAACACAAGGAGCAAAATGTTACAAACAACCTCATAGTCTTGAGTTCATTGTAGATGTGACATGTACCGTAAGGATTCAGACAATATTGATACCAAAACCTTTTATTAATACAACCTTTAAATCACTCAATAGTTCATATGTGCGTTTGTGAGACATAAGAAACTTGAACAGACCTAATGATAAAATTGAACGAAATGCAAGAATATTTCAGTGACAAAACTATTTGCTTGTTTTGCACTGAATTAGTGACCGGAGACACGGTTCTCCTGGGTGTAGGCTGAGAACTATCAACTCCAGCCTTTAAGGACTTGTCCCATGACGTTGGATGTTGGTGTCCTTCTCATTTCACTGCAAGCAGATATACAAATTTCCTTAACTGCAATTTTAATCTTTAATTTTGAAAATACTGTAGTCGAAAAAGGGTGGATTGCTTTTCAGGTCGATGGTGAGGTTCTGCCTCAAGTGGAGGAGTCCATCTATCTCGGGGTTTTATTCACGAGAGGGAAAAATGAAGCGTGAGATTGACGAATGGTGCAGTGTCTGTAGTATTGTGAACTGTGCTGGTCCAGTGTGGTGAAGAGGGAGCTGAGCTGTAAGGCAAAGCTCTCTGTTTACCGGTCAGTCTATGTTCCTACAATCATCTATGGTCAAAAACTGGTAAGGATGACCAATGGGCACCTCCCTAGGGAGGTGCTTCAGGCATGTCTGACTGGGAGGAGACCCCAGGGAAGACCAAGAACTCACTGGAGAGACTATTCTCAGTTGGCCTGAACACCTTGGGCTCCTTCCAGAAGAGCTGAAAGAGGTGGCTGTGGAAAGAAATGTCTGGGCCTCTGCTCAAGGTGCAGCCCCCGAGACCCGACATCAAAATAAGTGGAAGATGATGGATGGATAGAATTTAAAAATTTGTATTTTTTGTATTGCCCCTAATGTAAAATGTTAACATCCTTGCAGTTTTCCTTTATTGGCTCCTATTTGCTTACCTCTTTTGAAAGTTGTTCATAATATTCATCAGAAGCATTTTTAAAATGTGTTCACTAGTAAAGACCTATTTGTGCCCCCTATTACAGAGCAAAAGGGGGGGATTGGAAATACCCTCCACCCGTCCATGAATGTGAGCATAAGTTGAAAATGATAACTTGTGAGGTACTGACTTCCATTTTGGTTGTTTTGTGCATCTAGGCATTTAAAAAAAAAAACTTTCCTTTTGAAAATTGGGTTGCAGGTAAAAATCCAAGATGGCCACCCACCATCAAATATGCATTTATAGTAATCTTGAAAAAGAAGTAACTTCAATTTTGGTGTGTGGCTGCATCTAGGCACACAAAAAGATCCCTATCAAAAATGTTGCCAAATCAAAATCCAAGATGGCCACTACCAAATATTCATATGTAAACTGGACACGCAATCAGTTGAGGAAACTCTGCTTTCTAGATTTGTATTGCTAGTTTTCTCAAAAGCTTGGGGTGGCCCAAGAGTAATCTACGATGACCAAAGCTCTGCCATTGTACCTGATGGCAGAGGAATGTCAAGTCACCTACTATGAGTCATCCAGTTATGAAATGGTTCCCACACTTAATGGATGAACCTGTTTTGTGTCAACGCTCAACAACTTGGCAAAGAAAAATTTGTTTTAATAGGATCTTTATTTCCTCGCAGAAAACCAAAAATAGCACGTTGGCACCAGCAAATGTGATTCCTAAAGAACTGTTAGCCTAAAAACTTGTCATCCAGCAGCTGTGTGACGTCTAATGAAGTATCAGGTCTTGCTGGAATTTTGTCCCACGTTATTTCTGAAAGATATGGCTCTAGTTAGCAAAAAACAAACAATTTATTCCCTTTGTCACGGTTGGCTACAAGGATTAGAAGGAAAACGAAGCGTCTAAGTCAAGATTCAAATTTAGTGATATTCAGTACGGTGGCACCTCCAGTTAATTTAATGTGGTGGCTATGTGAGGGCCACTGGAAATCCTGGGGTGGCATATCAAAACCAAAAGCCAGGACTGAATTTCGAAAGTAAAAGAATCACCTGATCTACATAGTTCTAGTTTATTTTTTTTAATTCATATTACTTATTGAGAAACACAATCACTAAACTTATTGAAGCTTGTCCTTTCCTGAATCTATATACTGTACTGTACATAAAAAAGCATTGAACTACGGTAATGCTGGGAACAGTGGTTTTATACCGGTAGACCCTTTTCAGGGGGCTAGATTTAAAAAATGTATTTTGCGCAGTGGTAAATTTGGTAAAGCTATTGCCTCTCATCAAGGTCGCTGGAACAAATCCCGGCTGTGGGGCTTTTCTGGGTGGAGTTTGCGTGTTTTCTCCAGGTACTCCGGTTTCTTTCTACAGACCAGAAACTTGCATGCTGGGCAGATTGGTAACTCTAAATTGTCCCTAGGTGTGAATGAGAGCGTGAATGGTTGTTTGTCTTGTTTGCCTCTGTGATGGACTGGAGACCTGTACAGTGTGTCCGCCGCCTTGCACGGTGACTGCTGGATATGGGCTACAGTGAGCCAGAAAAGAAGAGGCTAAAGATGATGGATGGATAGACACATTTTAAATCCATCCATCCATTATCTTTACCCACTTCTTTTTTGGGGTTGTGGGGGTCCATGTTCGAGAGGCGTGGTACACCCAGGACAGGTCACAGAGACACATAGACAAAAGAGACAACCATTCTCTCACTCACAACCAGGGACACAGCCCAACATCATGTTCTTGGTTTGGGGGAGGAAAGCCGGAGAAAACCTGCGTGCACAAAGAGAACATGCAAACTCCACCAATGGTCCCCAGTTGGGATTTGATCTGGTGACATTTTCGCTGAGAGGCAACAGCCCAACTGCACCGCTTGGATGTTGCATTTTAAATAAAATATATATTTATATTTTTTTTACCTCCTAATGGCTTCAAAACAATGTTTGCTTTATGTTTATGATGTTCTACTAATCCTAAATAGCTAGTGGGAAATAAAAATGCACACTTAGAAAAGCTTGGGTCTCGAGAGAATTTTGGCAGTTTTCCCCAGTTTGGACCTGGGGTCCTTCTATCTGCAGATGTTGTCCTCATGTTTGTGTGGGTTTTATTGTGTGGGGCAGCTGTGGCTGAGTGGTTAGAGCAGTTCTCTTCCAATGCAAGTGCTGGGGGTTCAATTCCATTAGCAGCCACATGCCAAAGTGTCCCTGGGCAAGACACTGAACCCCCAATTGCCACTGATGTGTCCCATCGATGTATGAATGTGATAACGCTCTTATTGTTTTTTGTAGATCTAGTAAATTTATGTGAATGGGTAAATAAGGGCACAAATTGTAGTGTAAAGCACTTTGAGTATCTTGATTAGATTAAAAGGTGCAGTCTTACCATTTTCTCCAGGTACTCTGGTTTCCTCCCACGGTTCAAAACATGGATGTTGGGCTACTTTCAGACCCAGGCCTCCCTTACAATAGAGATATGTGATCTCAGTGGTCTTTGCCTGGTTATTAAAAACAACAATAACAAACTGACCAAGTCAGGCCATTAAACGTTTAGAGGTGGCCATTGCCCCTCTGGTCCCCCCCTTGGTGGCACCCCTGCTTCAGTGGCTCTACAGATTTATTCATTATTTATTTAGAAGATTGTGGTAAAGTTTGGCACAAAAGGGAAGAAAAAAAAGTGGTTTGCAAGTTTTTACTCAAAAGTTCCTGGAAAAAGGTTATTCAGAGGCGGCTAATTTATCGTGCAATAAAAAGCTTTATATTATTTCAAAGAGATAAATATTTAGCCCGTTTCTGTTTCCATGAACCTCTGCGTGTGTGACAGCAGAAAAAAGCAGAGGTGAATTCCTGTGGCGCGCGCTCCGTTTTGCATGTGCTCCGCAGACAGACACGCATCGAGCTGTCTTGCATTTCTCGCTGCTCTCACGCGGCAGTGGCATGCTCTGAGGAGGGGAGGGAGGGGTGAATGCGAACAGGAGGCGGGGCTTGTTCGACCCGTTTCTGCCAATGGATTCGCTTCTTGTGGG
>JARVGQ010001306.1:14646653-14663398 GCA_031762355.1 Hypsolebias martinsi | reverse complement strand
CTACAATGTTAAGGTTTAAACATGTCAGAGGAAAAAAAAAAAAAAACACATGCGAGAATACTTGTTGGCCTTTTTTTTTTTTTTATAAGAAGTGGAAAATATAAAACAATATGTCTTTTCGTAGAATAGAAATATCAAACAAGGTTCACATTGATGAGATACGTTTCTTATTTCTTATCTTTCTTATAAAAGACAGAACTGAACTTGTGTTAAAGAAAAAGAAAACATCCATCCTTTAGATAGAATTTCAAATTATGCCTTGAAATGCACCACATACCGTAATTTTCAGACTATATGGCGCAACGGATTATAAAGCGCACCGGAATATAAAGCGCATTAAGCGAAACAAAAACATTTTGACAGATTTTTGAGCGCCGTGTTCCACATAAAATTGGTTTGAGGTCAGTAAGCACAACCAGAATCAATACATAAGGCATACCGGATTATAAGGCTCACTGGTGATTTTTGCGAAAAATTAAAGGATTTTAAGTGCGCCTTACAGGCCAAAAAAAATACAGTACTGATTTTAGAAGGTGAAAGTTTTTCTTTAATATTATGTTTATTAGACATTTTAATTATTTATACAGAAAAAAGAACAATAACAAAACTTAGTAATTTTGAAACAATCCAGAACTATTTTCCATTTTTCCCCATTCAGACAGTATCTCAGTCTTTCTAATACAGTAACCTCAGAAATTATATTTTTCCACAACTCAACCGAAGGCGCGATGCAGCCAACCCATTTAAGTATTATGGACTTTTTAGCCAACATCAGTAGGAAAATTGTACAGTCTCTTTTTGAGTACCCAGGTGCCCCAGTATAAGCCCAAGGACAATACTGGACGAGGGTGATGTGTCTGCTCCACCTCTACGGAGATGAAAGTTTCTTGATGTTTGTGTGGGAGCTCAGTGGGATTCAAACAGCACTACAAGACATTATGCTTTGATTTTTACTCATCTCTGCCAAATGTCAACATTTATTTGATGTCTAAATCTAGTTTTAGATGTTGTCTAAACTTTCAGTTCAAGACCAAATTTAACCCAATCAATGCCTAAACGTTAAATCACAGTGTGGTTTATCTTTTCAGACTTAAAAACCTAAGAGGAGTATTTCTTGTTCTTGTTCGTTTAATCATCTCACACGCTCTGTTTCCAGCAGTCGCTCCTTCAGTATAAATCGTTCCAGGTTTTCAGCTGTTCCTCACCAGATTCTGGTTATTTTTTGTCTGTCCTGCTCTTGTTAACCCAGTTTTGAGTCCAGCTCTTATTCTGTCAAGTTGTGCTCCAATTGCCTGCAATCTTGCAGCACACTTAGCTTAAATATTCCTACTAAAACAACGCCCTTTGTGTTTTCAGTCTGCGTCCTCTCTGCTTCGTGGTCCTGCATTTGGGTCCTTCTCACCTTCCTAACCAAGGCTCATGGGGATAAACAGGAAAATAACTCAATTTTCACTTTTAATTTGTTATGTCCTAATTCTATGCCTGTTTATATTGATGCTTTACTCTCACACACAGCTTCTGCATCTCATCAGCTGGATCTCTGAAGCATCTTTTTATCCTCTTTTCCACACCAGCTTTGTAGTCAATCTCTTGGTCCCTTCATTTTTTTCCCTGAGCCACACTGAGCTGCACCCAGTGAAAAATGAGCTAAATGACCCACAGCTGATATCACAACATTTGCTTGTGTGTGAGAAACACACACAGTTTGTGTGCAGATCTGTGTTCTTCTGTGTTTCCATGTGTTGTGCTTTCATGGGTTTTTGCTAAGCTGTAAAAGCAAAGTTAACACAACACAAATATTACTTGTAGGGCAAAATTAGCTTTCTTTGATTTGCTGTACTTAGGCTGGTATACAGTACTGAGTGAGGCATTATATGTTTGTGGTGTAGAACAATTTATCTAAATTTAAACAAGTCTAGAGTTCAGATCAGTGTCGTCCTTGATGCCCACTATCCTGCTTGTTTAGATGTTTCTCTGCTTCAACACACCTGATTTAAACGGATAAGGCTTCTGCAGAACTTGAAGGCCTGCTGAAGAGCAGTGGAAACGACAAAAGCATGCAGGACAGTGGTCCTCCAGGACAACACTGCTTTAAATTAATTAATTCTAATTATTTTGGTTTTCCACCCAGGCTGACCTCGACAATTAAACTGATTGAAGTCTAAAAATGATGCAAAACAAATGTAACTAATAAGCAGCGTCAACAGTGAAGATGATGTTTTATTCACTTGAAGTTGCCATTTTTAATCTTTTGTCACAATGATGATGAAAATTTCCAAATAAAATCATTTTGTATTTATTTTCATTTCTGATTATTGTCTCAAAACCCCAAACCTTCATGACCCTGGGTGGGGTTCTAATCCCAGCTTCTTTTGGGCCAACCTCACAAGAAACAGGATCGTCACCTGGATTTTTGTTTTTGTAGTTCACTTGCTACTGTATGTTCAAATATGCATTTTTAAAATGTTTGATTTCAGTTGGTTATTTGAGGCCTATAACACATTTCATGTCACTCTGTGATTGACAGTTTGACAGCCTGTTAGTAAGTTGGGAGAGTGAATGGGGAGGACTTTTATACAAGTGCTATAGACCTACGTCCTCAGTGCACACACTCCAAACACTTTATATTGATGGACTTCTGACGTGACTCATGAGTCGAAGCTAGAGAGGGACCAGCCTTCCCTGCCCACTGGTCCCACCAAATGTGTTAAATTCTGCTCCCTCTATGTAAATGAGCAGGACAATGCTTAGTTTTTTTTTTATTTTTTTTTATGGTCTTTTCATTAAATGCACTGTACTTGCTGCTGTATGTTCTATTCTTAAAAAAAAAAACCCAACAACAACAACACACGTTTAGCCAAATAAGTTATTTCGTCCTTAAAAGAAAGAGTTATGTAACGACATAACAGTATGCTGGAGAGTGGGCGGGACTTAAATTCCCACATCCTTATCGCACAGACTCTGGTTCCAAAAATGCAACATGGCAGCACCTGTAAAACACATAGTTTGCTTCAGTTTTAGGCAAAGTTAAGAAAGTTGCTACGTCCATCTTTATGTTGGCTGTTGCGACATTTTAAACCAAAGAATAAATAAACAAAAAGAAAAGCATTTGTTATGTATTTCTTAAAAAAAATAAATAAAAAAGCGAGTAATAAGCAAACCAGCAACTAAAACATCAAGATAAAGGTTCATGGTGTCTCACTTGTTTAATTATCATTTTCCCTCAAAACATTAAAAAGTAAGCACAATTTCCCAAAATGTGTAGGCTTGTCTTAACTAAAGTTCTCGGTTGATTTACTATACAGTAAACTTTTTATTTTTACTGATATACAGTAGTCCCTCGATTATTGCGGGGGTTACGTTCCACAACCCCGCAAACCCTTCCCAAACTCTTGCAATATTCTAATCTCTTAAACCTACATAATTTTAACAACATGGGTATATGTACCAGGTACAGTACAATACTGCAACATTTTACATTTACATTTCACCAGCTCTGCAGACCCGCAGCTCGGTTGCAGTTGTGCAGACCTACCCTGCAGCAATGAAGCCCACCGCCCCATCCTGGTTGATGTGCATGTGGATAATTGAGCTTCAGGAAGCTTCTTTGCAACTTTCCTGCCATTTCTGTGAGCTTAATAGATAGCATTGTTCTGCGTTGCAAACCCTTCCCTCCATTTTGGCAGAAAGCAGTGGCCGGAAGCACTGTTGGCTTCTGGGTAGTGTAGTTGTTTTTGGCTGGTGATACAGTATATGTTTATAGAAAGAAAACTACAAAATGTTGGCATCTGCCCGAAATATATATATTTTTCCCCGTTAACTTTTTATCCCATACGTCCCAATCACGTGACTAATTTTAAAGTTGACAATTGTTGAAAAACTGTGAAAGAACAAGTCCACGAAAGTCTACGCGCAGTAGTGATATTATTTACTAAGAGAGGCAGATGGAATTGAAACTTGAATACTTAAAATCAGCTAATGTTTGACATTTTTGCTTGTAAACCTAAATAACACATAAATAGTAAATATTTGCATTTGGTATTTTAATGATACAAAATTAGTCATGCAACAATGTCAAATAGAGACTGTGAAAAACCAGTAGGATTTAGTTCCTTCCTATATAAACCCAACAGGTATTGTCACTACTGTGACATCGTGGACACAGTGGTGATTCATAACAAATTGTTTGTCTTCTGGAGAGTATCACTGTGTGTGTTTATCTAATGCCACCACCTGCCCGGAGGGAATTCATCCTAGAAAACTGGGACGGAGATTAAGATATCCTCAGACTTTACCTTGTTCTCTTCTCACTTCATTATCCAATTGCCCCTGTTATCCTGAATCCCCTGCCCCTTTGCTTTCATCCTTCCCCTCGAGCACAATTTGTTCACAACCATCCTCCGTGCAGCAGGAAAAAGCTTTGACAGCCAACAGCTCAGGGTTTGAGTTCTTCTGAGTAAAATTTACCTTGTGTGGATGGTAATATGTTGCCAATGCCTGCTGAAGTCATGTTAGTACATATTGTTCTGCCGTGGTCATAAACTGTTGAGACAGCACCTAAATGTAAATGTTTTATTAATAAATACTCATATCTAATACTTGAAATATGCACAATAAAAAAACAGCTACCAGAAAAATATACTGGGTGCAAAAACCTAATTCATCAACTTGTTTTGTAACAAGCTTCTCATACTTCCAGAGTATTTCTATATTTCTTATGTATTGTTTCTTAAGTAAAAATCCTGCGAAGCTGATGTATGAACTGAAAAGTCATTTTTAACGTGTTGGTTGCAATCATAGCAGAGGTGCTTAAGAAATATTTAATTTCAGTTTATCAAGTGACTACTTAACCTTTGTTACAATTTTTACTGTTTACAAGTGATTGTAGTCATGACACTATGTCAACACAAAAATATCTCATGATCAGTTAGTGATTGGAGTGTGTTGGGGAGGACTCTCTGCTACTACCACACCAAGCTTTAGCTCAATATGGCTAAGTAATAGCCATTTTGTCTTTGCTAAGACCTTTCAGCTGTGGCAACCATCTTGAATTTAGTTTTCTCCAAAAGTTAATCAGTTGTTCAATGATTACTTTCTATAAGTTTTTTTGGTTTGGTTGTTGGTTTACAAGATATTTTGCTCACAGAATGAGTTGGCACCAATGGTTTTGGCTAAAGTTTTAAAGGAATATCTCATGCAGTCTGGTAGCTCTCAATGTATGTATTGAAGATAATTATCAACTACTACCACACCAATTTTTGGCTCAATATCTGTCAAAATTGCTGAGTAACCGTGTTTGTGTTTATTAAAGTCGATCAGTTGTGGTGGCCATCTTGAATCAGGTTAACTCCAAAAGGTAGCCAGTTGCAAATGTGGACATTCATGAACATTTTCTTAGAGCTTCATTAAAATCTCTGGGTCAAATGACCACACATAAACATAAAACACACATAAAGACAATGGCAGCAGGCAGGGATAGCTATTTATGCGTTTATTATTATTTAGGCACAAAATCTATTACGTAAATTCGAAAAAAGGTCAGCATTTCATGGAAGAATACTTCTTTTCCAAGCCTTGTAGTGTCACTTTTTTTAAACGACATTAAGGTTATGGGGGTGGTTTTCCCCAACAACAATGCACACACACACAGATCATTGTATTGAAATAACAGACGTCTTATGTTTAAGTAGATAGGACCCAACGTGTATGCCCCTTTCATTAAGGTTCAGATTCAAGGTTCTTTATTGTCATTTGCATCACATGTGGTGCATGAAGTGGAATGAAATTTTGTACTCAAGGTCCCAGTTACACCCAAAAATAGCAAAAATATAAAGTATAAAAAGTAAAGTATTTTCCTCACTTGCTCTCGAGCAAGACTGATGCTTTTTCTTCCCTCTCCCATCCTGCTCCTGCTTTTTTGCTCTCTGTCCTGTGTATTGGAGCTTCTATTTACACATCTTTCGACTTGTGAATTACTGTCATGGATTTGGTCAGCTGGACTTTCAACGCAATTGATTAAAAAAAAAAAATTTCAAAGAAGCAGCAGGATCCTGGAGAAACCTCATGCCCCACTGAGACGCACGCAGCACAGTACATCATGGATATGTTGTACCTTTCTATGTTGTCTCATAAGGATGCCAAGGATCATTGGATTTATGATAGCAGGGTTTCTGCTTTTTTGGCACAGTCGGATACCTATATTATTGGCTATTAAGGAAGATGGCGACAGCAGCTTCGGCCATGGCAAAGTTGCCGACCTTATGTGAAGGATCAGTTCGTGCTTCGAGGTCTCAGACTCAGCTGATTTATGAGCTCAACCATAAGATGGAAGTGTTTTATGAGAATCGTAGGCCACGTGCGGCTTTGGAACTCGCCAGTATATTGGGATCGACCTTGGAGGAAGGTAGTAAGCATGGACCAAAGGAAAGCCCACAAATCCGGCCATTTTGGATATCAAAAGTACCAGCAGAACTCAGGGCTGATGAGAAATAACAGTGCCTGCACAAAAAAAACAACTGTGGCTTATCTGAATCTGACTTCCCCGTTTGGCCTTGAAGAGGTCAACTTATCACATTTTTCCTGGGATGTGTGTAAACTAAAAAGGCTCTGCTCTATCCATCTCCCATGCACCCCCCTATCCCCAAGAACTTCTGTGAATGCTTATCAGAGCTGTACCAGCTAACGACAACATCTTATCAGGACTATAGTGCTATCTGGAAGTGCTTCATAGACAAATTTCACTGGCTTGTTGTCAAATGCATATGTAATGTGTCTATAAATCTGCTTGATGGTAGAGTCTTTTTTTTATGTCTTAATTTGTGTCCTGGCAAGGACCAGGTGTGAAGAGATCTTTTTCTTATACCACAATCCTTTCCTCATGTCCTTTCCCCATTTCTATAAGAATAAGGGGCCGCACTCCTAGGAGCTGCAACCATGTGCACTCCACCCATCTTTCAGACCACTGTACGAAACTGTACAGAAAATAATCTTGCTGTACTTAGGTGCAATGATAATAACGCTTATTCTGATTCTGATATAATAAAAGAAACAGTATACAAGGATCTAAGATATACACTAAACGCTAATAATGTAACATAATATGGTGCATTCAACATCAGCCTGTACATGAGTCTGTTGTGAGCAGATGGGTATGAATACAGCAGCTTAAAGGCAATAAATCAGTAGCATGGATAATTAAGTCAAAAATTGTAATTTCCTAAAAGGTCATAAATGTTTTTGGGGTAAATTCTACCACACAGGCTGGTGTTGTGCCAAAACTGGATTCACTGTCAATTTAGACCTTTTCCTTGACATAAATATTCAAAGAAACACCCACATTCAGATGTGATATATTGAGCCATGTAGTGTTTTTTGCAGCTGCTGACCATTCAATTTATGTATTACCTTAAAAAATGGTTATTATAACTTAATTAGTATATTTAGCCAGGCACGTTTGTGCTTTGTAATTGATCTTGTAAAGGTTTAAGACATACTTTTACGTTTTAGTCGTGCAAATGAAAATTATTCTCTCTTCAACACCGTTTTGTTGTTGCTCTGAGCGAGGCAGGTCAGCAGTGAAACAAACACGGAGGGCAGCCTTATTTGCTTGAGTATTGAGAGTTTGTAGGCCGTGTTGACAGACCCTAATCGCCTGCCAAATGTCTCATCTGACTGGCATGGAGGTTTGTTGATCTCTTCCAAAAACACAGCGGACCACTTTTCATTAACAGAACAAATAGAAGCGCTCCCTGACAGAAAACCAATACTGACGAACCGAGCCAATTGGGTTTCGAGCAGACAAATTTAATAGGCAGTTATGATTACCGCAGACGCCACTTCTCCCCTGGTTCCACAAACAACAGCTAGGCAAGTCAGTTTACCTTAATACAGCGAAGAAGAAAACCAGCCTACCCGGTTGAAGTCGCTTCTCGACACGAGTGAGTTCTCGTTAGGACATAATAGATGCATGTAATTGTTAAAGTGCTGATTGCATCGTTTCTAAAAGAAGAAGAAAAAAAAGATTTTACCAGCACAGAATTTTCAGTTTCATTAGGCCATGGTCAGAAATTACAAGATAACCACCTATAAACAGAGAGAGGAAAAATATTGGATGCTGTTGGTGAGAAATAATGAAGACATTTTAGTGTTAGTGTCTTATTCATGAATCTATCCCTATTCTTCTGATGTCTCTTGTCACTGTGCTCCTAATCGTTCAGACTGTGATTTTTTTTTTTTTGGGGGAGCGTGTGTACTGCTTCCTAAAATTTTGGTTTTGCTTGGCTGAATGCCAGCTTTCCACTCACCTTTTTGATTAAACACTGGGAAGTGCACATGCCAAAAAAAAAACAAAAACGCTTGTTCAAAATTTTGGGTGTCTGAAATGCTTACTCATCTCACTGCATGAAGAGGAAACAGTCGTTTATGTTTCTTGGTTTCAGTAAATCGACTATTCCTACTATATTTGTTGTTTTGACTCTCGGGCTTTGTATCGCGCCATAAAATCTTTAATTATTTTAAACGAGGTTAAGTCCGATGGAGAGAATGTCCCAGTGTTATATAAAATGTCAGTAAAGGCAGTTTTAAAGAAAAAAGGTCTAGTGGTGGTTTGTGTGCAGGAAAGCCCCCATCATGTCCGCTCAGCTGCTGCTTCTGCATGACTAATGCAGAAATGACATATCGTTGTCAGACACGGCATGTTCACCCAGCTGTTTCATTTTTTTCATACAAAAACACCACGTTATCCTCTAACACACGTGCACACACACATATTTCTGCACGCTAACTCACGCTTATCTTGCTGGCTGACACCATTTTGCTCTCTAACAATCTTGCTAATTATAATTGTTAATTAATTCTCTGCCTGTGTCCTCATCAGGAGACTAATAACCTACATTTCCATTAATTAGACCTTCAACCCTTCGCTCCCTCTCCTCGTCTCTTTGTCCCACACCAATCTAACCCTTCATCCCCTACTTGCGTGCCTTTCTTGCTCTTGCCGGCTGCTGTTGTCTCGCAGGAGCATCCAAAGACAGAATGCTCACATGGACAGGGATTAATTGTGCACATGTGTATTTGCATTGCTGACACTGAAAGGACAAATATGTGTTTACATGATCCCTCTGTTGAGACTAAACTCCCATTTGGGGAAATAAATCCTCACTGTTTTTTGAAAATCTTTTTAAGACTCAGATCATATTAAACATTCTGCACCTTGGGTTTTTCTTTTATCTTGTCCAGGCAATGATTGACAGTATGCATTCATGGACTCACCTCCTTACACACCAGCTGCAGTAAAGCTGCCGTGTTAGATGCTCACCGGTCACCTAAAGTAATTCATGCTTCAATGTATGGCCCAAAGACTCTTTGGCATGTGGACTGGCCTGAGATCAGCAGCTTTGCAATTAGTGCACAACCTGCTTTTCATCCTTAACCACTGCCCTTCTGGATTCTGATTCAAAATATGAAACTTTATCATCTGTTATGTTGTTTATTTGTCATATGCAGGTTAACACAAGATCAACAATGCAATGAAATGTTCAGGATGAGAAGAACCAATTAGACTCACTAAAAACAAATTAAAAAAACAAACAAACAAGAAATACTAAAGCATGCAATAAGGGTACAAAATCAAGTACAAAAAGTTCAAAAGAAATATAATATTTACAAGGTCCAAAAGAAAATGGTAAATACCTACATGGTAGAATATAACGGTGCAAGTTGTATGAATTTGTATAAATATTTCACAGGTATATAAGCTTAAATGCACATGATATACTATATACAGGTAGTCCTCGGTTTCCGTTCGAGTTTCGTGACAACGGGCCGACTGTAAACCGATTTGAACGTAAATCGATGTTCACACAAGCCGCCACTTAGACTGTACATGTACAGTACTGTATAGTTACCAAGCACTCCACCTATCTTAACACAGTACCCTACATAATGTTCAAAAAACACATACATCTACAGTACTGTACATTTTGATGAATAAAATACATTTTACTGATAAATAAAAAATATTAATTTCTTACTTTGAGCTGGTCAAGCCTGTCTCGTCTTTTAGCATGTAGCTTGTTGCACGGCCGACCTCTGCAGCTTCACGTGGTCCAAACTGTTTACAGGACGGACTGTTAGTATATTAACTCCATACATTTGGAGCCAGAAAACGAGTTAATAACTTACTGAAAGCCGTTTCTCCGCGGTGTCCATCAAACAAGCTGGGCCCTTAGCCTTAGCTCCGCCATGAATAGCTGCACCAGTTAGCATTAGCCCATCCAAAACAAAAATGCTGCTGCAGCTGTTTGTCCTCCTTTTATCATGTTTTCTCGGTGTCCATCCGACATTTTAGGCTGCCAGGTGGACATCCATCGTTAAATAGAGCTGCTAAAGGCTGCAGCTAACGCCTTTCACCCGCCACCCGAACGCAGCCTGCTGCTAAATGTAGCTACCTCGTGCGTCCCACAGCATGGTCCGATCTTCGGTGCAAACGTAGCCTGCTGCTAGTTGTAGCTAGCTCGTCCGATAGCAGCTGTAGCATTCCTCCGCCGTGACAAACAGAGCTGCTAATGCTGCAGCTAATGCATTTCACTCAACAACTTCCACCAACTTCTCTCCACCGCCCCTCGGTCCGTGTGACCGGCTGAACAACACTGCCGGAAACTGGCGGAAACTGCCGCAAACTGCTGCAAACTCGCTAAATCGGCTTTAAAATAATAATAAAAAAATAATAATAATATTACGTTATTTATAAAGCCATTTAAAACAACCACAGCTGCAACATTGTGCTGTACACATGAAAAAAAGTATGTAAAATAAAAAAAAAATCCATATTTTTATATTAATTATTAATTATGATTAGATCGTAAGTCCGGATTTTTGTAAACCGCGGACGCCGTAAACCGAGGACTACCTGTATTGTCGTTTTAAAATATAAAATGGTTAAAATTAGTGGCATGCAGGAAAGTGAAGCTCTTATTTTGTGATCAGTTTCCAGTCATCAGTATATTAGCTTCAACTTTAACATGCACATCTTACTTTAGTGAAGCTTTTACTGGAATGTGTTAAACCAAACTTCACTTAGTAATTAAATATATATAAGTGACAAGTTGCTGCAGACATTGCTAGTCTTACGTTTGCCACAATACCTCTACAGTCAATTTTTATTCTTCATCACTTACAAATCAAGGTTTTTTTCCTCTTTTCTCAACAGACAGTGTAAGTAAACCAAGTTTTATGCTGAGGTACTTTATCATCTAGGCTAGTATACTAGTAAAAAAAAAAATACTAGTATATAGTCTAGTTTGTAAAGTCAAACAAAAGACACGATTTGCACGAAAGATGTTTTGATACGACTGGGGAAAATGAGAAGGACAGAATCAAAGGAAAGCTGAGTAAAAACGTGAATGTGAAAGAAACAACATTGGCTGATTAAAGGATCGTCTTGGTGTAACTGAGTTAGGGTCGTCACATCTCAGCCATGTTGTCATGTGTCAATCTCATGAATTGCAAAGTTAAAAAGAAACACCTTTTCACTAAATCGCTACTGACTTCACCACTTGCTCTCGTCAAGTGCGACGCATTCCCTCTCCTCTCTCTCCTCTGCTCTGCTTTGCTCTGTCCTGTTTGTGAAACTGCTTTGCAGCCTCTCTCTACATATCTTCCAAACTGTACATTTTTGCTATGGATCTGGTCGATTGATATCAACGCAATTGATAAAATTTTCTCGACGAGAAGACAAGTTTCAGGCATGCCGACTTTTCTCGACATGAAGATAAGCGACAAGGATGCACAATTGGATCTATGATAACTGGTTTCCTGCTTTTTAGATTTGGCTGGTTCCTGGTCTATCAACAAACGAGGAAGTCGTGGGCAGCAAATTTGGCCCTGGTCAGACCACTTGTGTCTGTCTAATTAATCTGGACGTTTGGGATTCGAGAGGAACAGCAAAGACTCAAGGCAGACATGAATCAGTAAAGTTCTGCCTGTTCCCAAAACAATTGTTGCCAATTTGAATTTGGCTCCCTGGCTGGCCTTGACTGGCCACCTTATCTCAATTCACCTGGAGGACCTGTAAATTTGATGCTCTGCCCCCTCCCTTCCCCTCCCACCAAGGAAGTCTGCGGACCTATCTGAGGGACCTGGCTGAATAAACATTGTGTCATCATTTCAGGAATCTCGGATTTTCTCAGGCGCTGTTCCAGGTCGACCTCGGCACGAGAGTGTTTACAGATTTCACCAGAGGGAACTGACTGATTATCAGAACTCTTACAGTGACTCTGGGGTGTCCTTGATATGATCACTGCTCTTGTCGTCTCTCAATATGTGCGGGGTGTTTTTTTCAATATCAAACTCTTTCTCCTCAGTCAAGGAGAAAGAGTTTGATAGGATTTTTTTTTTTTTGCCTCCAAATAATTTACATGTGTCAGTTTCATTACTTTTCTTGTCCGTCTAAACAGATCTCACTTGTAAATGAGTCTTTGAGGCTCAGTGTAATTTATCTGTCTAAATAAAGGGTGAATGATTGAATGAATGAATGAATGAATGAATGAATAAATGAATGAATGAATGAATGAATGAATGAATGAATGAATGAATGAATGAATGAACACATGTTTATTATAAGCAACATAAGCATCTCTCTGCAGTTAGTTTCATTAAACCACTAAGTAAAGGACTTTTAAAAATAAAAACAATATAACCTAGTTTTTCAAAATTTCCGACTTGTGATCAGATGCTTTACTGCCACAAGTTCATGCCTTTAATTACAACTACAGCTTCTTTAAATCTAAAAAGATTAATTTACCCGTCTGAAAAAAAAATGCTGATAATTTTAACTCCCTTTTTATAATAATGCAGGTTAGCTTTAATATAACTTGCTCTTGATTAATAATGGTGTACATTTAAAATACTGTGGAACATCAGTCTATTCACTATTAATGTTATAATTAAACAAATGAATTAAATGTGTTCCAATAGATCATCTTTATATTGACAGCTTATGGTGGCACGGCTATTCCTTTATGAGTGACGCAGGATTTAAACACCTAAAGTTTTCACTTGTCGGTTTATATCACCTGTAACAGACACTATTCCTCAGGAAAAATAGCAAGCAGCAAACAAGTGCAAGAGAACGAAACAACCTTTAGATGGCTTTCATTTAATGTAGAAACTACAAAAAACATCTGAGGGAAATAAAGTCCCAACAACATGCTACATGCCAATGCAAACATAATGTTGCGCACACAGTTATTATATAACTGCTCTGGCCAACAGAAAGTACTGTACATTCTTATTTTAGGAAACGGCCTGCAGGATGAAGATTCTGGAAAATAAATCCAAGACAGGCAGTGAACACAACTACACATGCTCACAAATGTTCAGATAGTGACTCAGCCACACTTTTCAAAGTCGTCACAGTGAGTCTGGATATTACCCATGATGCCATCTGCTCGCCTTTTAGCCAGTTTTAGAAGACGAACTCAGGAGTCACTGAAGATGCAACGTGGCTTCCATGTTCTACATGTATTACTTGAATAACAGAAGGTTTGATTGTGCAGGCGCTGCATGCACAATGAATGCAGCTGAGCCCGACAGGGTTGCCAGATAAATTTAAAATGTCCTTTTTAACCCTCCTTTTCTGTGCACATGTTCAACATACAAAACACACCTCATCTTAGAATATCTTTACTCAGCACATATGACAGTTTATGTCAAAATATTACTTTATAGCTACTGCACTATACAGTAGTTCATAATTTCTTATCAGGCAACCAAACTGATATGGAAACTACTTGTACAGCGATTTTGTGTAAATCAGCTCAATTTTTGTTCATACATTGAAAAACTAATTTTTCCCGAGCTTGTTCTCATGTAAACGGGGCCTTACATTAGGTAGATCACTTTGACTTGGTCATTTTCAAAATAGCTTGCATGCTGAAAAGTGTGGGCACCCCGGCACCATTTCATGCTGTTAACACAGATTGACTTGAATTTGTTTGTGTTGATTTTTTTTTCCATTTCCATTTACATGTTTTTAAAAAAAATAGCTCTTGTGGCACAACATATACAAAGCATGTGATTTCACACAGGATTAGGTGTTGTGTAGGTGGAACATGACAGAAAAAAAAAATCCACAAACTTGTGTTCGTAAAAGGACACTTGCATAAATAAATCTGTAATGTAGTTAAAGTCCACACATTACTTGAAGAAATGCCTATCACCCTTCACTTTTCATGCCAAAGATTTAAAATAAAATCCCAAACAGTGCAGGCTGTTTTTATGCAGGATCTCGTGCTATTGTGAGATCTTGTGAGATGCTAGCACTTAATTTAGCTCAATATCTGTAAAATTGGCCAAGGTATAATTATTTTTGTGCTGGCATTTTTAAAAATGTGATTTTGAGCATGTTTGAATTCCTCATGGATTTCAGCTAAAGAGCCATCTACAACAGGTAAGATAATGACCTTTCCTCAAAACCTCACCTCAAAAGATCTGAACTCTCTTTTTGATGCAACTTGTCTGCAAGAGAAATTAGAGCAAAATTACTTGAACGTTTTAAGTTTTATTTATTTATTTATTCAGAAACACAAAAACTCAAAGTGACGTCTCATATTTGTCTCTTGCACAGAAAGAGATGCCGCCTTTTCCATGAACCACCTAACGTGTGCACCACAACCTTTTGATGTCACTTTGAATTTCCTCATTTTGTGCAGCAGGGAGCCTTTTAGTGTAGACCTTAAAGCGCCAGCCTCAATTGGCTTGATTCCTCCCTTCCCCCAATATTGCATTGCATCCCTTTAAATGTGACCCAGTAGCTGTCATGGTGTATAGCTCCTTTCACAGACGTCCTTTTTTGTGGGGGTAATAATACAAGATGGCACAGCACTGCCAAACCTGGGATAATATCTCTTTTAAACAGTTTCATTTCAAACACCGCCTGATTTTAGAGGTTTTTAAGAATTTGAATGAGCTTCACAATTAAGCTGTAGTCGATTGTAATTTTGACTTTACTACTGATTAAACCATAATAATAAGGATTAGATCAAGTCCTAAACTAAACGGCACAGCTCACTGCTCTGTGTGACAAAAGAGGCTCCAGGGATTCCACAAAACACACAAAATCTGAGATTTTCTTGCCCCTTTTCCCCTGGCACATTTTAAAACAGCCCCATCTGGTGTAAGAAATATAAAAGTTATAAATAAAAAATGTTAAATCAGGTCATCTGGTCCAGATGACCTTTTTTGTTATTTATCTGGATGATAGAGTGTACAAAAAAAGTTAAAAAATAATTAAAACTGTGTCTTTGAATGAGGCAACACGAAAAGCTTCATGTGGGACAACATACTCAGCAAATGGAAGATGATTAAAGCACAGTTTGGCTGAACATGTAAACAAAAGATGGTGTTTGATTATATTCAAAATGTAGTTTCTCATATTTAAACATTTTTCAGCTGTTTTGAAGAAAAGATGTGATGAATCTACACAAGTGACCCAAACAGCGTGAATGTTAATGAAGTTTATTGCTGCAACTCTAGCAAAAAGTAATACAAAATATTTTGGCTACACATAATCAACTTATTGAGCGAGTACGGTACTGTATTTCAAAACACTTTGTGGAAATCTTTTTTTTTCCCCCTTTGTATTTTTGCAAAAGAGTTCATTCAGAGATTCGTTCACTTACATTGAATTGTCTGATCATCATTTTAAAAATGTCTGTACGAGAGTAACGGTTCATCCTTACTATTGGGCAGTCTGCAGATTAAGTGAGCAATGTGATAAAGCAAAAAGAATGTTTTGAACAAAAAGTGAAAAAAAAAAAAAGATTTCAGCAAACTCCTTGGACGACGACCAACCAGAGGGGTGAAAACGTTGAGAATTAGGATAACATACTTTAAATTGCTGTTTATCTTTACTCAGATATGAGAGGTCAGGGTTACATTTTGTGTTTTTATGTTTTTATACTTTTTTGTTAATTTTGGTGTTCATCCAAAATAATAATAATAATAATAATAAAATAAAATAAAACAGTTCTTAGATAAGAACTTCGTCAAAAAACAGTGAAGTTTGGGAGAAGGTTCAACAAACGTTTGAAGACAAACCATTCTGTTCCATTTTTAAAACTTATTTCTACATAAGAATTACAAACATGAAGAGGAATGAACAAAATATGTAAAACAGACTTTCTACATGTCTTCAGAAAAAGTTTTCTGGTCTATATTTCTTTATTTTGTGGCTTATTTAAACAAATGTTGCCTGTTCTTCATGAGATTGTGATTTAAGAGCTGTCATTTCTATTTGTTGAGGAAAAACATTTTTAGTAACTAAAGATATAGGATATAAAAGAACAACATCACCATCTAGTGGATAATGTAGCAGAGGAAGTGAATTAAAAAGGTCAGACAATTTAATTACAGTAAATGTATTCTTTGTTGTTCACACAGTGCATAGTTTGGAAAAAAAAATTATTATTAAATTTCACTAAAGTCAAAAAGGCTAATTTTAGTAAGTAAAATCAAAAGTAGTCGGTCTTCAGTGGTGGTTGCTTGTGTTGGTTGATGTTGATGTTTGTGGGTTGTGTGGTGGTGATAGTTGTTGGTTGTTTAATGTTGATGGTGGATGGTGGTTCTTGTTGTAGATTGTTGGTGTTGTTGGTGGTTAGCAGTGGTGGGATGTAACTAAGTACAAATACTTTGTTACTGTACTTAAGTACATTTTTCATGTATCTATACTTTACTTAAGTAGAATT
>JARVGQ010001306.1:14596524-14607119 GCA_031762355.1 Hypsolebias martinsi | reverse complement strand
TCAAAGCCATGGATGTGGAATTTCCTGCTCTAAACCCATACTGATTTCTTGCTAGAATATTATACTTTTCAACAAATAAATCCAATCTAATTACAAACAACTTCTCCAAGATTTTTGAAAATTGTGGCAATAATGATACCGGTCTATAATTATTGATCATCCGTTTATCGCCGTTTTTATACAGAGGGATCACTTTGGCAACCTTCATACGATCCGGAAATACTCCAGATGTAAAAGACAAGTTACATATATATTTGAATGGCTCGATTACAACACCCATTATAGTTTTTACAAACACCATATCCATATCCATAAAATCTTTGGATTTTTTTCCAGCAATTTTATTAACTATATTCAGTATTTCTTCATTATCAGTATTCTTCAAGAATATACTGTTAGAACAACCTTCAATTAAGTGGTTCATATTATTGTCAACTTTTGGTATATTTGCTGCCAAGCTAGATCCAACATTCACAAAAAATTTATTAAATTCATTTACAATGTCTTTTTCATCATTAACTTCTGTATCATTAATTACATAAGTCTGAGAACTGCCTGTTTGTGCAGTCTGCCTTTTCAAAACACTGTTCACAACACGCCATGTTGCCCTCATATCACCATTACATTTATTTATTAAATCACTATAGTATTTTTTTTATGTTTCCTTATTATACCCACAAGTTTATTTTTATACCTTTTATATCTAATTTCAGCTTCTTGTGTTTTACATTTCATTTTTGACACAACATTCAACATACTTGCTTTTCCTGTTGAATTCCAGTCCTGACAAACACTCATGTCAAAAACTACAAACATTCACTATTTAAACCTCTGATTGACATCGACATACCGCTTGTTAAAAAAAATAAATAAATAAAATTAAAAAAAACAGTTAAATGTGTCCAAAAGCCTCAGAAAGCTAAATGAACTGAACAATACTGTGATCCTGTGGGTCCCTTTTTGTTCATATGGATCTTTATAGATCTTTTTTTAAATAAAATTGTTTAATGTGTTTTACAGGCGAATCACACTTGTATTGTTTATTCTTGCTATAATTATTTATTTATGACCTTTTTCTGAAGGCTGGTGAAGATTTTCAGTCATCAAGGACATGATAAATTCAAAAATTTTCAGTACTAAACCAAATAAAGACCAGTTCTTTTTGCATTGAACATTTTTGAATTTTGATAAAGGCAGTTGTTAATTTAGTACTAAATTCAAAATGAGCTTCTCTACAGGGAAATTAAAGGAAATCATATTCTATAATATTATATCATATTACATTGTATCAAACTACAACTCTTTATACTGGTGACAACAACTACTTTATTTCAGCAGTTCAGCAGTTTTGTATTTATGCTGACTTGTTTATGCAGTTTGGATTAAAAGATAGACTGCACTCCCTTAGCTTTAATTTCAGTTTTATGCCAGAGCCACAATCCTTTTTCTTCCTTTATCGCTGACAAATAAAAAGAGAAGCAGCTGGTCTTGGCTGGTGTTTGCAAAATTCTAGTAGCGTTGCACCCAAGGCCCACTAATTCATGTGAAGTTAAAAAAAAAAAAAAAATAAAAAAAACAACTAAGGGTTATCATTTATGCTCTCATGGAATATTTTTTTATTTTACAGCCTCTGCAGTGGCTTCTTTAAAAATTCAGATGGCAAATGGTATTTTTCATGTTTTAAAAATATAACTTTTTTTCGTTTTCAAAACCTTTTCCCTAAATTACAGTAACATCTGGGTTGAAAATTAAAACCCTTAGCAAACACTTTGCTTGTGGTGTAAGTCAGATTCTTTCACTTAATGTATTTTAAGCTTCACAGATAATATTATGTAGCTACAATGCCTTTAATGAACAACTGAACTGTGAGGCATTAAATGCAATTTCATTTATTCTTCCCTGCAGCATTTTCCATGTATTTGGTTGTATATAATCAAACATCAGCTGGCACATTCTCTGCAGTGAGACACCAATCTGTAGTTTTGTTTAGGCTTTTGTAAATTGCATTATCACTTGGCTCACTGTTCCCTCCAGGGTCTGGTTCCTAATCCTAAACTAAGCTATAACACACATTAAGTAGCTGCAGCTTTTTAATGAGTACACAAGCATAAACTATAATGAGGAAGTGCTGCCTCCAAGCTTCAAACACTTGTTTATGTTTTAGCTGTATACAGTAAAATGTCCCCTCTGGCTTTCTGTTCGTAATTAAATACAAAAAAAAAAAAATGAGTTTAATCGTATGAAAAACTCTGAAAGAATGGATTTAATCGGGTTTTCCACAAATGTTAGCCCTTGCCGTTAAAGTGAAAACATCAAGCTTTATCAGTTTGTGAAGGGAAGTTGAAATGTCAAAGATCATGCTCAGTAATCCAGGTGGAAAATCCAAGAAAGTTCAGTCAGGTCATCTGGACGGTTTCTTTTTGTTGTTGTTGAGACGTTTCATCCAAAGGACTTCATCGGTTCGAGGAGCCAACAACGAACTGAGAGGAGTCGACAGGGGAGAAGGCGAGCCCCAGAAACAATCTTTTCACCAGCAAACAGGTTTTTTTACACTATGCAAGTGTGCTGCTTGTAGGACTCAGTTTGTTTGTGGCTCCTTGGACTGATGAAGTCCTTAGGATGAAGGATGAAACATCTCAACAAAACAAGTTTAAATAGATAAAGAACCCGTTTGGAATTGCGGCAAAGTTCACTCTGTTCCTCGTGTTTTTGTTAGCTCCTGACGAAGCACCCGGGCAAGCGTCTGGGTGGAGGAGAGGACGCCGAGCGGGACATCAAGGATCATCTGTTCTTCCGCTGGATCGACTGGGAACGGCTGGAGAGACTGGAGATCCAGCCGCCCTTCAAACCCAGAACTGTCAGTTCTCGTCTCTTTCCTTCTCTCTTTGCTCTTTCCTCCATCGGTCTTCTCGTTCTCCGACTCCCACGTTGTCACTTTGTTTTCATCTTCTCCTCTCTCGCTCGACTCTTCTCACCTAATCATCACCGCTTTCTGCCTTTCATCACCTGAGCCGCTTCTGATGGGCTCCGAGCCCTCGGCAGCAGAAAGTCCAGCCATAACAGATAGGACCTTTGAACCTGGGCTGTTTCTTACTCCTCCATATGCAAATGCATGTCATCATTAGCCTGCCGCTCGCTAGTTTGCTGCCCCGCTTGCCAGTGATGAAGCATGCCAAGGGAGAGCAGGCTGAGCTCAGGGGTGAGAGGCCAAGCCCATTAGCCAAATGAGATTCATGTCATCCAGCAGAACGACTGTCATGTGGTGTTAAGGAGATGGAGAAAATGTGTGACCGGCTTTATTTTAAAACATTGTGCCTCCGTAAAAAGAAAGCGAAGGTGTGAGTAGGCCAACATATCAGCTGTTAGATTCTTTTAATAGTTTTTTTTTTTCTTATACGTGTTGGTGGAATGTAATAAAACGTTTTTATGTGGGTGTAATCATATGCTCTAATCTAGATAATGAATGTTTTTGCCTTTTCTCCATCAGGGTGGGAGGAAAGGGGAGAACTTCGACAAGTTCTTCACAGCCGCTCCGTCGGTCCTCACTCCGTCCGATCCAGACGTGCTGGCAGTCATCAACCAGGAGGACTTCCAGGGTTTCTCTTTCCTCAACCCAGAGTTCGCCCCCTCGCCTCTCACAGCCGTCTGAAAACAGCCGTCGTCCTCTGAACGTCTCCTTTGCTTCTAATTCTAGTTTCATAGCAGAGAATTTGAACACAAGAACTGGCAGCGAGTGTTTCACGTCTCTTAACCAATTTCTGACGTTGACATGAAAATGCCCACATCGTTTGATGTCCACACACCTTTTTTGACGTAAATATGTGCTAACTACACACAAGCATCAACAATACAAAGCCTTAGATACAAATTAGAGTTTTTTTAAGATGTCTCCTAAGATAAGACTATTGTATCAGACTCTTTTTGCATGCAGGTAGTTTTTTTTAGCGCAACATTTTCCAGCACTTTTCCCATCATTGTATTTGAAGCTGATACCAGGGAAACTTTCTTTGAGGTCTTCGCTCTTGCAGTTGCTGCAGAAAAATAATATAGACTTTGAAAGGTTTGTTTCCATCATAACAATCAGCAAACCCATATATAAAATGTGTCTCTCTAAAAAAAAAATTGTTGTGCTAATAGTTCTGTGTGACACTATTCATAATCTTTTCATAACGGCACAGTTAAAACCCTCAGACGGCTTTGGCCAGGCTCGACCTCTCAGTTTAACGTCATTACAGTGATGTCGGCTGACTCACTGAGATGCATAAACGACACAGTGGGCACAGTGTGACTGTGGCAGCAGCACCGCCTCCACCCCCTCCAGCTCACAATCCTTTGTTTCATCCTGTCATCACTGGAGGAGGTCCTCATGTTAAAGGGGTATGTCATATCTTTACAACTGGAGTTGTGTGGAAAGGTTATAAAGACTTATTATCTTACCTGTTGTAGATAGTTCTTTGAACAACCTCGCTTTGAAAAACAAAACTGTTTAATTCTGACCAGATTAGTAACAAGTCACAGCGAGACAAGACTTCAGTGGATTGCTGCCATCTTTAAAAAGTTCAGTCTCAAAAGTTCAGGTAGGGGCGGAAATCTTTAGCCATTAGGATTTGATTTATTAGGATTCGTAGGGCTGGGTTATGAAAATAAAACAATGTATTTCAAATGTCTTGAAAGTTAAATGATTGTGGCTTGTTTTACATAAATGAACACTGATTTAGCTATTTTAATGTCTAATAAAGAGTGCGCAATAACATTTGTCAAAAAGCCCTTTTGTTTACAGGCTGCTGACCAACGGTTAGCATCAACGCTAATTTAACATTGAAAATATAATAGAAAAGCTAACATAGTTAGCATCAATGCTAATTTAACATTGAAAACGTACAAGAAATGCTAACGTGTTTAGCATCAATGCTAATTTAACATTTAAAACATAAAGGCCAAAATGATTTGCATCAATGTTAATTAACATTGAAAACATACTATAAAAGCTAAAATTATTAGCATCGATGCTAATTTAACATTGAAAATGTACAAGAAATGCTAACGTGTTTAGCATCAATGCTAATTTAACATTTAAAACATACTATAAAGGCCAAAATTATTAGCATCAATGTTAATTTAACATTGAAAACATACTATAAAAGCTAAAATTATTAGCATCAATGCTAATTTAACTTTGAAAACGTAAGAGAAAATCTAACACGGTTAGCATCATGTTTACCACTGGACATTTAAACACAAATGAAACATTTCAGTCATTACTAAAGAAAGTCATGATATGGTAAATCCAAATGTTGCAGACATATACAGTATTGTACAGTAGGACAAAAAGATGTGAAAACAAATTTACTGCAACATGTTTCAAATACATAAAACTACGGTAACTCTGCTGGGACAAACAGCATGGTGCAGCAACTATTCTGCTGATGCTTGAAAAGTGGCAGCACAGATTAGCAACAAACAAAATCCAGTATTTGGGATTTGAAAATTAATTCAAAACCTTTTATGTTTTGGTGCATACATCTAAAAATAGATTTTATCCCCTAATCTATTCTATTTTTTAACCATTATATTTTTTAAACCTTTACCACTGTCAGTTTTGCATTATTTGGGTGTTCTATCAGAAATATTACAATGTTCCTGCTAAAGTTTCCCCAAGCTGCACAGGAAGTGCTACAGATAGCCGCTACTTCTAATTCCAATTGCATATAGCCATATAATTGAATATAAATAACCAGATGGTTTTAAAAAAACTGTATTTGCATAAACTACAAGGTAATTAACCAAAAATGTTGGCTAATTTAATTATCCCATCATCAGCTCATTAAATAAGTAAGCCGCACAGGAAAAGAGATCTTTCTCATCCCAGGATTTAATCTTGCATGATGGAGCAGCGTTGAAATACAAGCATCAAGATGTTTACATGGCGCTTCATCTTCAAGGACTGACTGCATAAAGAAGTGACTTTTTATAATGGTACAAATGCGAGGTCAAGACAACTCTGCTTTCCAGCTTAGGGATTGAGTTCATCAGGTCAAAGGCTCCATGCTTCTGCAGGCCCCACTTTGCAACAACAGAACAATCTTAACACATGCACACATGGTTTATATAACGTTTGACATTAGTAAGTGAAAAACATTTATGACCTTTATATCCCCTAACATTTCCCCCGTTCGTGGAGTTTTATCACTTATCAATAATCTCTCTTGCAAGTTAGGATGCTCATGCAAGTGGTGGAAAACCCGCACATAGCAAAAAGTCCAATCAGGTGGGGAAGCACCAGCATCACCTCACTCCCCATGACAAAGGCCTTAACGGTGCATTCAGCATCCAGGGTGTCGTCCGTTCAAAAGAAATCAACAAACAAACGAAAACAAAAGTTCTCCTCAGACAAAACCCTCTCTCTGTACCTGAAAGCGCTTCTGAGTATTAAGAAAATCATAAAAACGTCAAAAAGCAGACAGAGTGGCATCATTCATCTCCATTTGAACCAACATCAACAAACATGTTACATGTTAGCGATTTACGATGGCAGCAGTCCACATGCTTCTTGAGCGAACTAACCGTTTGCTTGTCAGTCTGCTCAGAATTAAACTGGTCCTAAAAACCGAAGTTGTTCAAAGAGCTGTCTACAACAGGTAAGACGATAATTGTTCATAACCTTTCAGCAGGACCACCAACTCTCGCTTTAAGACTCAAATTTATCTTTTTTAGCCGAGTATTATTTTCTTTGCTATTCTGCAGGGGAACAAAGAGACTTTTTAAATTAAAGAACAATAGCCCATCGTTTCCCCCCCACAAATAGACTTGTTAGCATAAAAGTACTGTACAGTGAATACCAGAAGTTTTTTTGTTTTTTGTTTTTTTTTACAGTGCAGTATGTGCTCACTGCATTGATTAGGAGTCATTACAAGTTAAACTCAATGGGATTGTTCAATACATGGAAACAAAAAAAATACTATCAGTGCTGTGACTGAAACTTGTCTGAGCAGGTGCTGCAACATCCACCAACTTTATTTACACTCACATTAACTGGGTTTTATTCATGGGTTTATTTTGAAATGATCACATCTGGAGAGAGGACACATTTCCCTGTTAGTTGTGGCCAGTTATACAAAAAGCTTCCTTTTTTTTGTTTTTGTTTTGTTAACTTAAAGTCGAACACCCCAGCTCACTATCTTCCAGCAGAGTGGAAATCTGTGACAGATCCACAACAAATGATGGATCATTCATGTCTGTTAGTTTAGCTTTTGTTTTTATGAGCTGGCAAAACGGCATCAAAATAAAAAGCAAGTGGTGAAAGTCATGAAAGCAGAACGGTGACGTGTCTCTTTTTTTCTGTGAAGCTGCTCAGAAAGGCCTCCTGCTCCGTCTCCTCCACACGCCTCCTTGTCACTCCCAAACTTTCACACATACGCTTAAAAAAAAAAAAAAAAAAGAGGCCACTCTCACACGGAGAAGATGCTGACCCTTCTGTATGTTGCGCAACCGGAGCTGTCGAAGCAGCAAAAATCATCTCAGCCTCTTCCCTCCTCCTGACTGCCGTCTCCAGCCCCTCCAGCGCCGAGATGAGACTAATATCCCTGTAGAGATGTGAGTTATAACAAGTTGACCTTCACATTAAAATCTCATCAACTTCTCCTCTCCCTCTGTACCTCCTCCTCTCCTTCCTCCGAGCGTCTTCGTTTTACTCCTGGCAGCTCTGCAGTTAAAGCTTTTACCCTTGTTTCATGTTAATACTGTTGTCTTCTTCATCATGATCTGTTTTTATTATAATTTCCAGTCTGGTAATGGTTAGATGAAGTCATCCCAATTTGTTAATCTTAAAAGTTGAATGTATTTTCTTGTGTCCGAGCATTAACTTTGGTTTAAGCAGCCTTTTGTCTCGGTCGGTCTTTTTGATTGTATTTAAAATTTTTTTTTTTTTTTTTTTTTTTTTTTACTTTGGCTGCTTCCATCTTCACATTCAGTTCAGTACCTGACTGATGTCAGTGAGAATTCAGGAGTTGTTTTCGTGCTTTATGATTCATAGATCCGAGTTAAGTAAACATGAAAATAAATCTAGTGAAGTGCTGGTGAAGATTCTCAGTCATCCAGGACATGATAATTCAAAAAGCGTTCAATACAAAAACAACTGGACTTTATATGTGTGTGTGTGTGTGTGTCTTATCTCACTCAGCATTTATAATCTGTAACCCCACACTTCACTGCCCTTTGAATTGAGAAAGGATGAAGAGCGAAACGTCTTCCGTTATAAATAAAGTCCAGTTGTTTTTGTATTGAAACTCTTGAAAAATCTGGTAAAAGTTTTGCTGTTGAACTGAAAATGAGTGAAAAGGAACTGTCAGTTCTGTTTCTCTCTTCGTATACGAGTGTTAAGAGGAGAAACATTCATGCACATCCCACTGTGACTTAAACCTGCAATAAAAAGAAAATCCTGCTTTTTTAACCTAATATCAACTCCCAACCTTTTTCTTTAACTTTGTCTTCATCTGCTTCCATGATCCGAACCCTCGGCTCTCACAGGAGAGTTCTGCACGTCACTATCATTGTGACATGATCTCTTTTCTTCAGCACCTCCTCCTCCTCCTCCTTTGCTTCTATCTTTGCTCGATCTCTCATGCTCATCTTTTTCTCTTGTAACTCTCTCTCGCCCTGAGGTCAGAGTGTGCTGCAGACTATTGATATCGTTACTAAAAATAAAGGATCCCTCCACCAGCCAGCTAAAAATAGAATAAAAGGACACGGACCACAGGGGACAAAGGAGTAGAGGGCAGGAGGAGAAAAGGAGACGGGACGTTCTTAAGTTATGGAAAAAGGAATCCTAATTCAGCCACATTCATAATAAAAATATTTACAGCATTTGATCTGCTGCGTTTCTGCAGATCAAAACAGATCTACAATATTTATAGAGCACATTTAAAACAGCCACATTGACCAAAGTGTCGTACAATAAAACAATTTTAAATAAAAGATGTGGATGGCCAGAAATATAAAATCAACACAGAAAAGAGATGGTGTATTCAAAATAAGGTAAAAGGCCTGGATATGGGCAGCAAGAAGAAAGGGGATGGATGGTAAAAGGCAAAATCCGTTCATCTCTGACTTTAAATTTGTTTCTCCGCCACAGTTTGAATCAAACTTCTTGAACATCTCTCTTTTTGTGGCTCTTTTTGCTGCTTTCACTCTTTTTGTTCTGTTTTGTTCATTTTATGATTTAGATACTTTGTTTTTTTAGTTTCTTCATTGTTATTGAAGCAGGAAAAGTCACCAAGTGTAAAAATGTCTTACAGAAGATAAAAGAACTTCAACCATTATTAAAACACACATTCTCTTGTAACAATTGAACTTTTTTATGTATTTTTCTGCTAAAATGTGTCATAAATGCTGAGCTGAAGGTCTTTGCTGACAACTGCTCAAATAAAGGAATTAGAACACTATAAGCCAAAAGTAGGAAAATGTTGGATAAAAGTAGCAAAACACTAGCGACAAAAAGATAGCTAAAAGGCTACCAAAAAGGTAGCTAAAAGAAGCAAAATGCCAGATAAAAGAAGTAAACTGAAAGTAGCACAAGAAAACAAAAATATATTTTCAAGGTGAGTTTTGTATGAATTAAATAGATGTTGATGCATTGGACGATGTTTCTGATATTAAATATTAAAAAGGCATCGCTGTCATCTTCTGAATGAGCAGAACATTTTGACATATAAGAATCAAAACAGCACAAAGTCTGCAGAAGTAGCTGGAGTGGGGTATCTGTAACACAATAATGCTGACTCAGCATTCGCACAGTTTATTTTTTTTAAATATATGAAGAAATTCTGATTCGGGAACAAAAAGGCTTTTAAGTCATAAGATCATAAATCAAAAAGCTGCGACCTTAACACAAAACTTTTTTTTTTAAATGTGAAACAACAACAAAATCTTAAATTTTAAAAAGAGACAAATCTGCTCTATGAGCAAAATGGATGTGATGGGAGCTAGTTGGGTGTGTGTGACCCCACCACACACACACACACACTCTCCCTCCCTCCCTCTCTCCTCCTCTCCATCACTTCTCCCTCCACTGTATCTGGATCTCGTTTTGGAGCCAGAGGAGCGGAGTGAACGATCCACCGCAGTGCCTGCCCGGGACACACCGCGTGAAAGAGGGAAAGGGGTGGGGGGGATTGAGAGGATGGGAAGGGGGGCTTAGAGGGAAACACTCAGATCAGAGGAGGAGGAGAAAAGGAAAGACGCACAATCCTCTCTCTTCATGGTGTGAGGTTTTCCTGGCTCCTGACGCACGACTCTGGTGGCACCGTGAGTATATTCCTCTCCGTTTTTCTCGGCTCCTGATCATCAGGATGACTGAGTCATTTGAATTGGAGGCAGGCGTGCGCGCGCGTGTGTTTGTGTTGGAGAAAGCTGGGAAAAGAGCATCGTTAACGACGCGTCCTCGCCTCTTCGGCGTAAAGACAGCAGCTCGCCTCGGCGCGCGCATGGAGACACAAAAACATCATTTTGGACTTGACAGCCAAGTCGTTGCAACTCCAGTCTTTAAAAACAATAAGTCGGTCGTGTTTCCCACTATGTGTGTATGCCCCCCCCCCCCC
>JARVGQ010001306.1:14436788-14450555 GCA_031762355.1 Hypsolebias martinsi | reverse complement strand
AAAAAAAAAAAATTATAATACTGGTGTGAAGAGGATGGCTGTACGGTGAGAAGGGAGGCCATCGAAAATGGGAGAAAAAAAAGAAAAAAAGAAAGAAAAAAAAAGAAAAGTGTGATTGCCAAAATACCATTGATTTACATTTTGCTGTTCACCCACGTGTTTCTAAACTGAAGACCCAGTCATCTATGTCAGTGGTCCCCAACCACTGGGCCATAGACCAGTGCCATAAAGTGATTAAAAGTAAATTTGGAATACAGGTGCAGGTCATAAAATTAGAATATTGTGAAAAAGTTGATTTATTTCAGTAATTAAATTCAAAAAGGGAAACTTGTTCATTCATTAAACACAGGCTGATGTTTTTCAAATGTTTGTTTCTTTTAATGTTGATGTTTTTAACTGACAATTAAGCAAATGACAAATCAGCACCTCAATTTGTCCTGAAGTGACACCCCACCCCACCGCCCCCCGCAGAGCTATGGCAGTTTTGCATTACAAACGCTTTGCAGTCATTTCAATAATGAGTTTACATCTTTTGTTTCATGTTATCTACTGTAATAAACTTTTGTAAAATACACCAGAATGCAGGACATGGCATCTACTTTATCCGAAAATTCTCTGGGGTAGGACCTTCAGACTCTTCCACCCCCACCGTTCCATGAAAATATAGTCTGATATTAAACGTCCGTCGCGCAAAAAAGGTTGGGACCACTGGTCTATGTCATTAACAACTGAATTCTGGTCTGGTCGCAGGCTACAGTCCTTCCTTGGGGTGACTGTCCATGTCACCTGTGCCCATGACTGACTATGCTAGATCCACAGTTTGGCTTAAACTAGGTGGACTTATGTTACAAATGGGGGAAATGCAGCATCAGTGAAAAAGTTCAGAGATTAACTTAAGAAGACACTGACAGGTTAGTATACATTTTTTCTCTGCTGAAAATAAATGCCTTATTTGCAAAATCATAAATCCTAAAATGTTTCAAATTAGTAGCCCATAAAAGCCTTAACTAGTCTTACAGTGGAATTCAAGGGCTTCATTTCATCTGTTTACTTGGCCATGAAATTTATTTTGTACAATCTATATCATTTATTCATTAACCTTCATTTAACCATACAAATCCCATTGAGATCACAGATCTCTTTTGCAAGGGAGGCCTGGGCCTGAAGGCAGCCTAACATGCATGTTTTTGATCTGTGGGAAGAAACCAGTGTACCCTGAGAAAAACAACGCAAACACCGAGGAGAACATGCAAACTCCATACAGGAAGACCCTAAGTCCAACCAGGGATTAGACCCAGGACCTTCTTGCTGTGAGGCAACGGTGCTAACCACTGAGCCCAATCATCAGTCAGTCAAGCAGGCTTGTCAGCAACTGACCAATCAGTGATCTCGATTTGTCTTGAACTGAAGCACCCCTTACCTGCAGGAGCTGCACCCCTTTCCCACGACACATTATCAATATTTCGTATTTCGAACACTTTGCGGTCAGAGGGCTTTTGTGAAAAATCATCAGAGATAATGGTTAAACGTTGTCAGTGGAGAACATGATTCAGACAGCATTACCCTGAGCGTTTAGAGGGTGGAATACAGTTTATTCCATTTCCAAAACCTAAACAATTTCAGGAAAAATGGAAAAGATGGATACAGTCCTGTGGGCGACCTTGTAATCAGTTGAATACAAACGTGATAAACAGGAAGTACCACAAGTTCATTCTGTACGAAGGTAACTGCAGGTAAATCCTCCATTTTCTGTCATAATTACATTCTATGCTTAATGGTTAAATTAAAGGGTAATGCTTAAAGGTAGTTGTGCTTTGTTTTGTATGTTTTAAATGTTGAGATATATTGCAACTTCTGGTTGCATAAGTTTAGTTTTTATTTGTTAGGATCAGTTAACACTAAAATGATTTTGTACAAAACATTTATCAGGCTGTGTAATGTCAAGCAGAGTGCTACACCTGTAGCATCTTAGCTAGCTCATCTGTAATGCACACCACTAGCTTAGTGCTACTTCTTGTTGTTCCATGCTCTCTAAAAGAGTCAGTGAATCAAGTGTTTTCTTACGTTGGTAAACGTAGATGTTTAAAAACCTGTTAAAATACACCGGAATGCAGGAAATGGAATTCAGCCATTGTTAACACTGGGGGCTAAGCACCCCTAAAGATAAGATTCTAGAATTGCCCCTGCATTTTAGTAAAACAAAGCAACAGGCCTAATTGACGGCAGAAATGTGGCTTTTACATGGTCTTTTTCAAGTCAAAATGTCTGCTGTGAAATATTACAAATAACTGCACTTATTGTACATTCTACCGTAGTTTCTGGACTATAAGCCACTACTTTTTTTCCCACATGCTTTTAACACAACACGGCTTATACAATGCTGCTGCTAATTTATGGATTTTTTTTTTTTGATAGGCTAACGAGCTTCATGCCGCCAAAACATTTAGCTTCATCACACCCAGCTGTGTTACAGGCACTGTTCCGAAAAAAAAAAAAAAAAAGCATTTACTGTATTTGTGCGTTACCCGTACTTATTTAATTAAAAGTTTAAAAAAAAAAATAATAATAATCTTTCTGTGTAAATATCTCATGTTACAATGTGAACACCCGCGGCTTATAGACAAGTGCGGCCTATACCGTATACCATACGTATATACCAGCTTTATTTATAGAGCACTTTAAACACCCACAGGAACAAAGTGATGTACACACAACAAAACAATCATACAGTCAGATAATAAAAGTGATTAAAATAATTCAAGTCAACATCTCAGATGGTGTCAAAGGTCAATGCAAAGAGGGGATTTTTAAGAAAGGGTTTAAAAACAGACAGGGAAGAGGCCTGTCTGATGTTCAAATACCTGTATATAAAATGTTAATTTTATTTTTTAATTTAGCAGGCGCCGCTTATATTCAGGTGCGATCAATAGTCCAGAAATTACAGTATATGCATCTTCACGGGTTGGAAAACATGTTAAAAGTGCCAACAAATCCTCAGTTTCTCCAGCACTGGCAATTAGTCCATGCTATGGCGAATAGATCACATGTCTGGGATTGTTTTTGTTGCGAGGAGGAGGGTAATTCTTTCGACTGTCTGACTTTCAGGATGACAGGTAATTGGCTAAATGTAGAGGGCAGAGCACGCGTAATCCAATAGATGTGCTCAGTGAGCATATTTATGGAGCAAACATATCCTTTAAATCCAAAAGTAAAAGAAGAATGTGCAGCATCTGCAGCAGTGTAGTTGTGCTGTAGATGCAAATTGCTGTACTTTTTTTTTTTTTTCAACTTTTCTTCTTGTAGATTTTTTTAATAACTCACCTATTATGTGTTAGGACAATAAAAAAATGCTTGGAGATATAAATGACGCAGACAGATTGGTGCAAATTTGTGCGACAGATTGTTTTCTTGCTATCACTTTGCCCTATTTTGTAAGGCAATAGCTGTCAGTCAGGATGGAAATACACTCAGAAGAATGCATTTAAAATGATTATGGCCTCCAGTTATCACAAGCATCAATAATGAGACTTATTTAACTCGAAACGAGTTTAAACATCTAGCAGACTACAGCAAATCCAACTCGAAGACAGAAGAGTAATGTTGTTGGTCAGGAAGAGGGCCGACAGTCAATACTTTGAGTGTAGGTGGGATTGAACACAGAGGTGAGCCACTGAGTTAAACTAAACGGACAGATTGTAGGCTGGGATTAGACAACAGTTCTCCCTGAAATAACAAACAGAACTTTTTTATATTTTGCCTGAGTTATTCAGAGAAATTCCCAAAGCAAAACAACTAGTTTCCAAATTTGTGATTTTGTGCCATCCAAGTACTTCTCAGTGCTGTAGACGATTGCACAACAATAAAAATCTGCATGTGTTGAGACATTTTGGGACATTGCAGTAACCTGCAAGTAATGTAAACTCAATATTTAATTTAAAATAGCAGGAAGACAACTAAATGAATGTTGAAATTGAGACTTTTCTGTTAATCTCAGCAGTTGAGGGAGAAAGAGTGAGTACGTTTTCAATAAAAACAAGAAACTAAAAATTGCTTGTCTCCTTAGAGAACTGAATAGTGGATTTGATAGCCAATTCCTTCGTAACCTTCTAATAAGTTCTCCATCTTTTCAGAATAAAACTTTCTGAAAGCTTAAGAGATGTTTAAATGAAAGGCCTTTAAAGAAATACTTGTGACTCTGCCTTGAATGTCCTCATTTTAAAGAAAGATTTCACTTAGTCTGTGATTGCTTGGAGTATGTGTTGAGGATGACTCTCAGCTACTACCATTCCAAATTTTAGCCCAATATCTTTAAATCTGGTGGAATTTTAGCATTTCTTATGCTTTTTTAGGGATGATCAATTGTGGCAGCCATCTTGAATTGGGCTGACTCCAAAAGATGATCAGTTGCTGATGTCCAACTGTTTCATTAAACTCCATTCATGAGATGTTTTGCTAACACGGCAGACAATCTCTCTCACATACACACAGGCAATTATATGCCCTTCTTTCATAGCAGCAGTGATAAAGACTGACAGAATATTTATCAAAAGTTTCAGCTGCTTCCAGGAAGGCAGGTGTCTTGTTAGCCTTAAGAGGGCAGCAGCATTTCCAGGTCTTGTTCTTACTTGTGTCTCTTTTGTCTTTGTTAAGTGAAGCTTTTTTTTCATTCATTCATTCATTCAACCTTTATTTATACAGGCTAGCCTCGTTGAGCCACGGGGACTCATTTTACTTGCATAAGCAGAAAAAACTGTGTTCAATGGCAAACACTTCCCAGGACTGTGTCTGGGTCCACGCTGGATAAAAGTCTGCATCAGACAGCATCACTTGGCATCAGTTACTACAGATGATGTAGAACTTTCTGGATCCTCAGGTGTAGCACAGAAACTTAGGATGCTGGGGTCATTTCAGTTGAACACTCATCCACTTTAAGTCCCGCATTAACATAATTAACCCAGTCACCTCCTGTAGGGGTGTTTCCCATTACCCTCCTTATCCCTCCCCATATGACATTTGAGATAAACAGTCAGTTCTGCAGCCACTACCTGCCTGCACAGCACACAGGTAAGCTTTCCTCTGCATCTTGGATCAAGCCTACAATGCTAATGCTAAATCCTTGGGCATCATTTTTAGCATTAACATTTAAGATATGATACTTGTCTCTTTCAGGGTCCACTTGTGCTTTTACACCCAAATCAAGTGACGTCTGGGAGCATAAAAAAACATTTGGACAGAAATCCTTTTTGGGGATTGGAGAAGACGAAAGACGTCTGAAGGACTCAGGTGGCCAGGAAGTTTGACAGAGCTGACAGGTTACACAGAATCTAAAAGGCATCTGCCATGGGAAATACCACCAGCAGCGCGATATCAAAGGAGATCCTGGAGGACCTGAAGCTTAGCACTAAGTTTAGCGAGACTGAAATTTCCCAGTGGTACGAGAACTTCCAGAAGCAGTGTCCCACGGGACGCATCACGCCAGAAGAGTTTGAAGAAATCTATGCCCGCTTCTTCCCCGAGGCCGACGCCAAGAGCTACGCACGGCACGTGTTCCGCTCCTTTGACACCAACGATGACGGCACTTTGGACTTCAAGGAGTACATCATAGCGTTGCACATGACCTCCAGCGGGAAGACAACCAGGAAACTGGAGTGGGCCTTCTCGCTGTTTGATGTGGACAAGAACGGATACATCAACAAGTCCGAAGTGAAAGAAATCTGCCAGGTGAGGGCGATTCATTGGGTGGTGTGCAAATCTGTTGCAGCAAGACAGAAATCAGAAAAAAAATAACCTGTTTCAAATGAGTGATGACATCTCCAGTACCTTAAGAAGTAGAGTATCAAATGATGTTAACCCTTGTGTTATTTTAACCCTTTAAAGCTTTTTAAGGACTGATTTGCTAAATTTGCTGTCTTATGTTCAATTTGATAGCAACTATTTCCTCATTGGGAAGTCAGATATTTCTGTTAGTCTTATCGGTCTTCTGTTCAGTCCATCTTAAGTGCGTTGCTGTTTTGTGGGAGTCGTCAGTCCTAATGGTATGTAGGTCTCAGTCGTGATTGTCAGTCCAATTAGCTGTCGATTTGACCCCATGATAATCTCTGTGATTATGGGTTTAGCTGTCAGAGAGAATAGGCAGTCCATTTTTTTTTTTTTACCAAGGATGCTTTTTGAGTTACCGGACTATCCATCGCCTCCGGTCTAACCCAGGTTCCTGTAAGGTGATTCTCCTACGTTGACGGATGCAAGCCGTAGTTCTTTGGGTTTCCAAAATCTCTGCATTCTGTTTTAAGACAAATAATAAAGGGTTTGTAAGAGGTTTAGGAAGATCAGCTGAGAATCCAGCTTGAATTGTAATAGGATTTATTTCCTGGCCAACTGGCCCAGGTCCAGAAGTGTTGCGTTTACACTCGCTGTATGAAATTACAGTACTTCATTTTAAATAATCGGCAGTGACATAATCAGCACTGAACTTTAAACAGCCTTTCACAAAATAAAGTTGTTTAAACTTTAAAGGTTTTTTTTTTTGTTGTTGGTAGAACAACGTAGGAAAGCAAACCCTGAATGAACTGTAATGGTGTCTTGTGTTGTTTACAGCACGTTATTTAAAGAGTTTATGTCTTCTAGATGTAGAAGCAAAGCAGGAAACCAAAACGAGGAAGGCACCAGCAGAGCAGACTAGATAAAGAACGCTTTATTCAACACTGAGCAGCTGCTTGGCACTGCTTCATTTTATGTTTATAAATGACTACAACCTTACAACCTTGTTGTGTAGAAGTGATTAACAAGATTATCCATACGTAACCACGTCTACCGGTTTGAACTTTGCAGACTCCAAGATCAGCAGGGTGAGACAGAAGGGCAAGCGCAGCAAAAGAGGAGCTGACATCTCGGCTTTTGGCCTGTGGCTTGAGTCATGGCACTAATCCACGTTAATCTAGGTGTCTTAAATGTGGGAGATAAGTGCATCGTCTCTAAGTGGGACACGGTCTTAAAGGCCCAAACTTGAAGTGCACAGCCTTTCAGTCATTTACCACCCACTGGATTTGAAATGACCCACTGCAGAGCTCTAAAAGTGGACACACAGACTAGTGAACATGTACCTGACTTATAGTGAATTATGACCCAAATAAAGGAAATAAACTTTGAAAATTAAGGTATTTAGTCTAAAAATTCACAGCACACAAATGAACCTAAGCAACTGGCGAATTTCAAATTTGTTCCCATCTTTCGGACACAGTTCTGTCCTGTGTAGACGTCCAGAGTAGCTGAGTGGGATAAATATTCATCTGTTCTCTCCCCCCCCCCCCCGCCTCCTCCTCAGGCCATATTTAAGCTGATCCCCGAGGAGGAGCAGAAGAGGCTACCAGAGGATGAGAACACGCCCGAGAAGAGAGCCAACAAGCTGTGGGCTTTCTTTGATAAGAGGGACAACGGTAAGAGGCATTGTACGCAAATAATGGAAAATGCCCTTTCTTGGTTTTTTAGTTACTTTAATATGAATAATTATTATTGTATTCTATTACACCTTCACCGAGGAACTCTAACAACAGAGTCTGGCCTGACGTCAAAAGTACAAATAGATCTACTGGTGAACATCTGCACTGTTGCTACAAAAACAGGGTCATTCTCCCTCATGTGCATAAATAAACACAACAGCCAAAGGGATCTGTCTTTCTTCATCTCTTCTTCTTATGTAGATCTCATCACGGTTTTCTCAGAGATTTAACACTTTATTCTCCATTTTTCTTTCCTTCACAGAACGGCTGGCTGAAGGAGAGTTCATCAAAGGAGTGATTGAAAATGAGAATGCAATGCGTCTCATTCAGTATGAACCAATGAAACATTAAAGTTGTTCTTATTTATCTCCTTTTTTCATATATTTCTACTTTTATTTTCCTTTCCCCCCATTGAGATCAGACTCTCAACCCTCCGCTTAACCCTCCTGCTGCCCTTGGGTCAAATAGACCCACAAGACTGAGGCCTCTAGGCCTGTCACGATAACAAATTTTGCTGGGCGATTACGATAAACGATAAAATTGTTTGGAATTTGATAATTAGAATTAAAAATTGTCGAATTTAAGAAGAAATGTTTGTTAATTTGTTTTGCATGAAGTACCTTTTTTCAACCACCGGATACGGTACAAGATTGAACCGAAGGATGGATAGTGAGGGAGCGAGCAGCGTGTTTAAGAAAAACGGGAAGGAGGCCCCTTGACGTGACATGGGCTGTCTCACTTGTATTCTCAAAATGGCGAACACTCTGAGTGGTTTGAGCTCTTTAACATAGCATTTTTCACACAAAGCTTTACAAAAAAAATCAGTAAACAAGTTCTCAGCTTCTTTTTGCAGAGAAAACTACTTTTTACGTGAAGGCACGGGTTTTAACCGTGAATTTTGGAGCTTCAACAAGACGGAGGTTTTTTTCCTGAGGTCTGCCTGTTAGCTTTAGCTCGTAGCTGGGTCAGTGAAGAGCGCCAGAGTTGAGCCTTTTGTCATCCAGTGTCTTCAGTAGAACGAGAGAGACACAAAGAAATGATAAAGCCCATAAATGAAAATGAGGTCGAAAATTTTCATCATGTGATTAATTGATTTATTGTTTATTGCGACAGGCCTAGATCGAGGCCTCGTGGGTCTTTTGACCCAACGGTAGCAGGAGGGTTAAGTCAACACCCTTCTTTGTAAATACTTTGTTCTTGCATTGTTATGGTTGCAACCAAGTTTTCAGGAAGGTTTTTGATTTTCTTTAACCATTTGTGAACAAATTTATGTAAAATAGGAGACAATTTTTGAAGTAGCATTCACAGCCAAAGACAAGGTTTGTGGTAACTACATAAAACGAATAAAAATGCAACTATTCTATTGTCGGATGTATTCTTAATTTTTTAATGTATTAAAAAACTTGGGTCTAGCTTGTTTTAGTGGATTTTCACAGACTTTTGAATGATTTTGATTGAGTTTGTAGCTCTCGAGTGTTGTGCTTCATTCACTGAACAATAAATTAAAGGTTTTCTCATATCTGTGGTTCGGAAATCAATTTATTCATCTTTCCCAGTTCCCCTTTGACCCAGAAACTTAGATTGTCATGCTGCTGTTAACATAAAGATTGCTTTAGCTGTTAGGTTTTCAGTTGTTTTAATCCTCAGCAGTAAATCCAGGATTATCTTAAAAGTGAAACCTACAAATATTAAAGGAATAATTTAGATTTTTTTAAACAATGATTCTGTGGAAAGATCACGAAAAAGGAATATATTACCTGTTGTAGATAGCTCTTTGAACAGCATCATTTGGAAAAGTATATTTCTGAAGGCATTGACAAGATAACAGCTCAAAGTGACTAAAACCAGAGTGGACTGTTGCCATCATAAAACAATTCCAGGCTTTAAAATCCATAAATCTAAATGCAAACAGCATTTTATGAACTTGTACACTGCTCTAAATATAGCATATCTCCAAATTACAATTATTCTAGCAGAATAATTTGCGTATTCTTGTCAGAAGTATCCCAGGCTGCGATGGAAATACTACCCATAATGTCTTCTGCTATTGCTTTTTGCATTTGCAAGCAACTATAAAATCTCATGGAAATAGCTAGAATACAAAACTGACAGTGATGAAAAGATGAAAAAATATATTTCTTATGAAAAGCTCTAAAATGTTTGCGGTTAGAACCACTTTAAGATGACGTTAATCCAATTTGGTTTTGGACCTGCTTAAGCCAGTTTGTCTTTCCAGTCAGTAAAAAAAAACATTTTCCCTTCAAACTGAGGCTGTTCAAACAGATAAGATAATATTAATTTGTAACTTTCTACAGAATCTTACATTATACAGTCTGTTTCTAACAAGAAAACACTAAAATACCCGTGCCTCGGCTCTCAGTGGCAATAATTTTAACAACAGAGTAAATCATAGAGAAACAAAGAACGCTCTTTTCTTCATAACATTTATAATTTCCTCTCAGTTATTAACAATTTCAACACACATTCAAAGTTAAATGGTGACAATTTTAGGATTAAATAAGAACGATACAAATATTGGTTTAAAAAAAAAGTCCCATTGTTGCTTCGGTTTCTAAGGCACACAGTGATATGGGCATATGGGAAATAGGCTCTAAATCATCATTTCTTAAAAGTTCTATGTTGAGTCTGCACAAACACACCAAAAATTACATTAAAAGAAACACTCCACTGTGGAACGCTTTTTTAATCTCTGTTTTCCCACTAAAAACACGGTTTGTGTGTGGACGAAAGACGCAAACTCAACAGATTTCTCCTTTTTTAAAATATCCACAGTAGTGCAGATGGGGCTCATAATCTTTTGTTTCAAATTAAAACCACATTATTTAGCATTTATTTCCCTGATTGTGACACACTTTAATGTTGCAGATGTTAAAGTGTGTGTGTGGGCAGCATGTTACTGTGTGTCAGTATTTCTATCCAACTTCCATTCTGTCCCTCACCCCAAAGCACTCTTCTTCGTTTTTTTTTTTTTTTTTTTTTTTTTTTTTACATCTCTCCACTCTTTTTCTCCCTCTTCCCATCCAACTTGGGATTAACGCTTTACTCATAATCTTCTGTTCAACATGAGAGAGCAGACTCTCCAAAATCTCTGTAATCATTTTATTTTGATGGGGTTTGTCTGTGCGTCTTCACAGAAAATGCAGCTGTAAGTTGGATCTTTTGGTTTAATATGTGCTCAGATATTTTTAGTTTGTCACCAGAAAAAGATTACCTTAAACAAACAAACAAACAAAAAAAGATACATCATAATATGTTGTCAAAATTATGACAAGAATTCATCTTGGAGACATTAGATGTATAAAATAAACATTTATGCATTTACATATAAATATACATTTTTTTCCCATTAGGCACAGAAACGTATGCAGAAGACATGCAGGTTTGCATGTTAGTGTCACCTAGGAGTACATAATCATCTTAACAGTTTGATATGTGTTAATTTCACTGACCTTTGCCCACAATGAGCTGCATCCCAAGCTGACAGGAAGTCAAAATAAATAAAAAAATAAAACAGTCCATCAGCGCAGTGATACGGTCCTTATTCAGTTTCACCTAACAAGGTGAGTCGACTCTCTCTATGGCCTCCTCCATCTCATCCCTCTCTCTTTCACAGTCCTCACACCCTTCTGGCCCACAGCCCCCCACCAAAACCAGCGTCGGTACGTCCCCATTTCCCATTCCCACCACGCTCCCATTCGGGGCCCATGCCACATCGATTATGCCATCTGGACAGTGCAACAGGCCGCTGACCGAGTAGAACCCTCCTCCCGGAACGACCTCGTCATACGTCGGTGCGTGAGTGGCGGCTCTCGCTTCCTCCAAGCGAAGTCTCTGCCTGCGACGGATCTCAATGATGGTCTTTGTGTAGGAGTTGAGCGTCACCACAGCTGCCCCCATGCAGCAGCTGAAGGACACCCAGGCAAGGCTGAGAAAAGACAAGTTAGATTCGTATGAGGGTGAGAAGCACTCTGCAGAAATAACTTGTTTGAAGCCACCTACGCGAAGGACCAGCCATAGTCCCAGGACTGAGGTCTCCAGTCTTTAGGTCCCACAATGACTGTCATCTGAAATACGGTGGTGAACATCATATGGGCTACCATCCCAAGAAGACCTGTACAGGAAGTGAAACAAAAGAGAAGGACTTCAGCCCTGTGCTGAGAGAACGATAAAGAAACGCTGTAAATCTGAAGTAAACCCTCACCTGACAGCACAGTACAAATAGCAGCGAAGGCATTGATTTTCAGCGCATGCATCTCTTTATGGGAGCACATGATTTCCAGGCACATCAGTAAGAAGCCCATCCCCAGCAGGCCGATGTATGTGAACTCAGAAACAACTGACAGCCAGAGCACACCTGCAGCATGTGCAACCAGTAATGAAAAAAGGTGGGTTTGACTGGAAGAAATGGGAATTAACGCCAAGCTTACCTTGTGTATCTCCGGGAGTCAGGTCGATGAAGCTGCGACACACCTCCCCTGCTAACAACATAAAGATTTAGGCCCAATACGGAAGGTTACCAAGTATTAGCAGATGTGGTTTTGAGAGATGCACACCCAAACAGCACTAAACAATGAACTTGTAATTATCTCACCCTCGTTTTGTTCCTCGCAGCTTTCCCAGAAGCCGGTGTGGAAATATCTAAAGGCAAACTTGTCCTCCCCCGTCTCCCAGATGTAGTGAACCGCATTGGCCAGCTGCCTTTGCCTGATCTTGGCCAGCTCCTCTCTTCTGTCTGGAGAAAGAGTGCGGTTGAACGGGTTCTGAGTGGGACTCTCTGCGAGGAACGACACAAGGGAACGTTAGTGAGAAAATTATTTTTAAGGCTTTTTTTTCCTTTGCACCTGCATGTTCTTATTTTTTTTGTATTATTTTGTTCAGTTTCAGGCGTTGTATTTACAACTCTGTGAAAGACACTCTTCCAGTTTGGCGTTTCATTTTAACCAGACTGATAAGCCAAAGGCTACTACAAGCAGGTCAAGACCAAAGTCTTGCCATTATTAAAACAACACTAATTTCAAACAGTTTTTGGCTGAACAGCTATAAAACTTTTAAAACCTGAACTGTTTTATGATGGCATCAATTCATGTTGGCCTTAACTTTGTTTTAACTAGCCTATAGCTTGTCATTCTGGGCAGGATTAAACTATATTTCACCAAAGTAAAGCTTTAAGCAAATATATCTACAACAGGTAAGACGTTTATAATCATTTCACAGAACCCTACTACATTCACTGATGAAAATTAAAAACTGTATCTGTTTATGCCAGGAAGAAAATATGCAAAAACAAGATGGTGGTTTTGATTTTTCACTGTCAGAAATCTAACACAACCGGAGGCCTGTTAAAGAAATACATGAGAACAGACTTATTTTAAATTTCAGTGTATTATCTTTTCACAGGAAGCCTTCCCTTCACAAACTCTTTCACATCCCGGGTGCTTTTCTAAATCTAGCTTCCAGTGCTGTATATCAGTTCTTCCTAAATAAACACATAAAGTACTGATCACGGTAATCCCATTGTGGATTAAGCATATCACAAAAACCTGAGCTTGGGCAGTGTCGACCTCTCTTCTATAGACAAATAAACATTTGGGAGCCACCAGCACTTCCCCAGAGATTAAATACTAAACCACAATTAAGTTCATCTTGAAACTGAGCTTCTGACATAAAGAGATTAAAAAACAAGAACAATAACTTTCAGGGAGAAGTGAGATTTGCCTATTTATCCAGTCGGATTAGTCTGAGGCATTGGTTGGAAGGCAGAGAGGGTGTAAAGTTCACAAAATGAAGCTTGTGTAATCGGTTTTTGCTGGTGAAGGTGAAAAATTCAGACAAATCAGTGTCAGAGAGCTGCTTTCAAAACCAGCAGCCACTAGGGAGCAGAAGCCAGTGTACCTCTTGTGACGGTCCCAAGCCCGGGTAAATGGTGAGGGTTGTGTCACGAAGGGCATCTGATGTAAAACATGTTCACCAAAACTAATATGCGAGTTCATCTAAGCGACACTATACTGGATCGGTCAAGGCCCGGGTTAACGACGACTGACACCGGTGCTGTTGACGAACAGGGTGCTGGTGGAAATTGTACTACTGTTAGGCAAAGACCACGAGGAGGGAAACGTGTCAGGAGACAGAGGGAGAAGAGGAAAGTGAAGAATGTAGGACTGAGGGTGAACACACTAAATGTGGGGACAATGACAGGCAAAGGTAGAGAGCTGGCTGACATGATGCAGAGAAGGAAGGTAGATGTTTTATG
>JARVGQ010001306.1:14386401-14402643 GCA_031762355.1 Hypsolebias martinsi | reverse complement strand
CCAAATGTATGTGTTTTTTGATAATTATGTAGGGTACTGTGTTAGGACAGGCTAAGTACTTGGTAATACAGTACTGTACATGTATATGGTGCAGTTTGTACGTATGTTCCTAATTACGTCAAATCCGGTTTACAACGCTGCCGTGAGAACGGAACTGCGTCGTAACCCGAGGATGGCTGTATTGCAGATTTTAACAAATACGCACAAAAACATGAAAATTAACATAGACATAGTGCTATACAACATTTTACACACATTCTAGGGAGTTTATCAGCTAAAAAAAAAGTTAATTTTGGGGTAAGTTCCTCTTTAAAGTCATCCAGCAGAACAAGGGAATACCAAGATGACACTCGTTCCTGGACACCAAGTTCAAGTTTCTTTATTATACCCGAGGGGCAAGTTGTTTCACAGTCAGTAGAGATATAAAACATCCATACTACACAAGACATAAAGATGTTAATACAACAATACAGAAGCTATCAATGTTCACTGAGAAGCCTGATCACTACAGGGATGAATGATTTTTTTCACCATCCAGATACTCCAGAAACCCCAGGTAATCTGAACTATGTTTGGTGCATCAGCACAAACAACAGTCAGAACCTTCCGTCCTGCAGCCTGCAGCTGCAGAGAGACAGGGCCGCCAGGAATTGGCATGGCCAGAGATCCTCCCTTGCCTGCCGCCAGCATGTACCAGTACATAACCCAACCTTGACTGACCTTCCCGCAGGTGGTGGGTCCCACATTTGTTGTTTTTCATCAAGGTTTTGAATCGCTCTCAGTCTGACAACCCCCACTCCCTGCAGGCATGTTTGCCATGGGAGACCCTACCCTTCAGGGGCTGATGCCCCCAACAACATACTCCCCATGATCACAGGGGTACTCAAACTCCTCCACCACTTTTGCGGAGGGGCCATTTGATTTGTTTATGAAAAAACATGGCAATACATCAAACTGAAACATGGGAACATTTACCTGCCCCTTTGTAAAAGACAAAGATGGTCCAAGAGCCACAATCTGCCCACATGTACCTTACTCGTTTCTGAAAACATTTTCCAAGTTAGTTTGTTGTTTGATAAGTGTTTGGTATGTTTTTCTCATTCTCTGTTTTAATCAAGTACCTGTACCTGCCCGTTTTTACGGAAATGAGTTATATTGTTTTTTTAGACACTCAACATGAAACAATGACTCATTCAAGAGTTTCTGAACCAATTAATAAATCAAGGACTAAACCAGTCTTGTGTTTACACATAAAGTTAATCTTTATAGCTAACATTGTTCAACTATTTTATATAGAATTCAACTGCTGCAAATAATTTAGCCCTACAGTATGAAAAACCTGCAGAACTATTGCTAAAAAAACCAATAAAATTTAAAAAGTCCTATACGCATCACATCTTTTGCACACCACTGTAGTTACACTATAAATTTTACTGTTACCTTAACTTATTAACTTTGCACACTTTATTTATCATTAGCCAACCACTGGCTTTGTGCAAAAGGTCAGAAACACTTTGTTGATCTTACTGCTTGAAGTTCATTCAAAGCATTTGAACAGTGTTCTTGCATAACCCAAATATGAACCGAACTTATTAAAGATTTCTGCTCTACTCAGTTTTGTTAGCATGGGTTTGTGTGTGTACCTGATCTTTGCCGTCTCTGTCTATGTACTGGAAATCCTTGAGGGTTTGGACTGCGTAGATATTTTCTCGACACTGTTGTGCAACACGTTCTGATCCTGTCTTAATCAGGTATTCCATAAGAGTCATAGCCTGATGGGGGAGAGAAAAAAAGCATAAAAATGACAGTGTAGGAAAATGCCCGATTATGCAAAAGCAAAAGTAAAAAAATAAATACATTTGTTTGCACATTTTTCTATAATTTCCAGTTACATTGCCACTAGTAGAGTGACAACTAACAATGACACATTTATGATTTTATATTTATAAAAAACTAACATTTGTCTCTGTAAAGTTTGCAATAAATTCAAAATTTATAGAAACGTTTTTAATTATTCAGTCCCAGTCTCCCTGAAAGATCCACTAGAGTTGTAACAGGGTTTTGTTTTTTGAAGAAAAATACAAATATGGGGATTTTTAGCAGAAAATTCAGAGCGCAGACCCAGCTGATTAAATGTGGGCATTTTTAAAAAAGGAATTGTGTGACATACAGTATGAGCCCAGAGTCAGAAGACTGTTAGACTTTAAGTTTAATATCATAAAACTGTAACGTTTAGAGTTTATGGTCTTGTACACTGCGTCTCACAAAAAGTGACATCATCCCAACTTAAAGATTAAACTGCACACCTTGTACACGTGTCTCCAGTTCTTTCCATGGTCATTGAGTCGCTTCCACACCATGCTCATGATTTCTGAGAAGGCCACAACGTTGTAGGTCAGATCTGCTATCTCTGACATAAGAGAGCTGCTGGGACCCCATGGGTCGTTGGACGTTGCCTCTCTAACCTGTTGGGGATAACCTTTCATTCAAGGCTTTGTGATAAGAGTCATTTTGAAGCAAAAAAACCTTTCAAGTAAACTCGTGGTACAGGCTGAACAGAAACAAAATCTAACCCTTATTTACAAAAGCACTGCACTGTTGAAGAGATTTAAGATCAACATGTGAGGAGTCAAGACTCAGAAAATGCAGAATTTGACAAAACCGAGAAGAAAACTGATAAATGAAAGAAAGACCTTGATTTCGGCTTCTGAATAGTTGTGGACGATGTTCTTTACTTGTCGCCGTAGCGATGAGGTCGACATGGCAACTGTCTGGCCACGGAGTTCTGTTGAAATCTGAGCAGATGGAGATTCAAGGCTATATAGATTTAAATCATATGTGCAATTACACAGAATATATTTCCAACACATTTTGATTAATAAAACAAAATAGGAGAAAAAAACAAGACTGGAGGAAATGTGAATGTATAAAGATACAACAAAAAAGATCTTGATAATTTAAAAAAAAGATAGCATACAGTGACAGACAGCATTTTCATAAAAATTCTGCCTTAAATTGTAACTTGATGGATTATTAGAAAAGTAAAGTCTGTTTCACATACATCTATTACTCAAGAATGATTCAGAAGAAGATTCTTGTCCCCCAGAGCTCTGCCTCTCTTTCTCTCGTCCTTCACTCAGTCATGGACTCCTGTGTGTCAGTTTGTCTCGTTCTTCCCGCGGCAACATTGGGTCTGAAAAGCACAGAAGTAGGTGGATGGAAACTGTAGGAAAAGATTGAGGATGCTGTTAAAAATCGAGACGCTGGACATTTTGACAGAACAAGCTGAATCTTATGCAACAACTGATTTCAAAGTGTTCGTTTTAAATACAAAGCACATATTCAGTTTCAAAACACCACATGATCTGGTGCTGCACACGTGGCTGATAGTTTACTTCTTCCCGGCTGGGGGCCTTTCTGGGTGGAGTTTGCATGTTCTCTCCGTGCATGCATGGGTTTTTTTTCCGGGTAAATTGTCCCTAGGTATGAGTGAGAGAGCGAATGGTTGGTTGTCTCATTTGTCTCTAAGTGTCCCTGTGATGGACTTGCGACCTGTCTAGGTCAGGCCTCTCAAACAGTGATAGCTGGACATGGGCACCAGTGACCTCCATGACCCGAAAAGGAAGAAGCGGGTAAAGAGAATGGATGGATGGACATCAATCAGCTCACAATGTTACATTTTAGATAACTACAAGTTTTACTAAATTATTTGGCTGAAGAAAAGATTACACATTCTAAACCAGCCCACTTTATTAACGGACTCATTTATTGAGCTACTTTTATAACTAAATGTTGAAGTCAGAAATATATTTAAAAAATAGGAACATCACAAACAGAATATCTCCAAAACCTCATATACTTGTTGTTTCTGAGGTTGTGAAAAAAAAAAAAGTCCTACTTTTTTTTTTTAATACAAACAACAAAATAAAACTCTTGTTAAAAAAAGCTTTAGACAAATCAAAACAGGTAAAGCCTCACGTCACGAGTCATATAAACATACATACATACAAGTGGTTCATAAATTTACAAACATATCTACTCCGGGACATGTGCAGCATTTCAGTAAAGTAAAATTACACAACACTACATATTACGTGCCTTCTGGACATAAACTGAACTTTGAACTCTGTTGCCAAGGGCATGTCTGTATTTATTTAACTCTGGGTAATATAACGTTCTTTATCGCTGCGTTTACAGTTTATCAAACATCTAGGAGTCCACAGAAACAGTGAGCCTTCACATCAGAGGCATGGATTATTTAAAAAGACGTAATCACTAAAAAACACTTTCTGGATGTATACGTTTCCATCACTCCATATTAGTAACTCTTCCTATTTATTTTAGGTTTATTAGCAAGAACTCATTATTATTTTAAAAGCATAGTAAGAGTTTTGGCAGTGCCTCCTGAACATTGTGTTAGATTGCTTACACAGCAGGTTGGACAATTGTTGCTGACCAGATGTATCCTTTCACTGTCCAAAACTGCGTTTTCACACCAAACAGATGGCACCACAAGCCAAGCCAACAAACAAAACAAGAACGTAATAAACAACAACAAAAGCTCTCTATAGACTCACTTAATGTTTGTCTGTTGTAAATGAGTCCCCGAGGATCAATGAGGCTATAAATAAAGGTTGAATGAATGAAAAAGATATTTGTGAGATCATTTGAGAACCTTTGTGTTTTGCTTTAATAAAGCAAAAGAGCAAATAAATAAATAAAAAGAACAAAGCAGTTTAAGTGTTTATGTTTTTATCTTTTGTTAAAGATGAATAATTTCTTCAGATGTAATAACGCAAAAATAATCGAGTTTAACCCAGAAAAAGGAATGCCACCTGAAATCATTTGTTTTTATAAATGGAAAAGACAAAAAAAATTCTGAGAAAAAGATCAGTTTGTTTAAATCACTAAACAAACACTGTCCGCCTGTCCAAATTAGTCTCGACGGGTAACAAAGACACGACACTGCTCTTTTTTCTAACAAAGCTTTCTAAAAAAATAATAAAAAAAAAAACTTTAATGTTTTATGCAAACTATGCATTTATAGATGTGTGCTGTATGTTTTATACATTTTATGCACTTAAACATACCAGCAGTCACAGTTACATAATATTTGAAGCTAGAATTTAAAATACTGGAGATAAAGATAAGTATTCAGTCAAGCTTGAATCCTTAGTAACCGGACAGAAATGCTACACTAAAGATGAACATTTAACATTTTATTTAACGCAAATGTACAATAATGTATAAATAAGATTAATGTGGCCAAATTTGCATCTAACTCACAATTGTTACTACTGTCTTACGGTTTGTGTGATCCAAATAACTTTAAATTGATTTCTACTTACATTTTATTTTGGAGATCTTACACAAGAACAGTTGAATAACTACAGCAATTGATAAAATACAGTAGCTTTCTTATTTTGTCCAGTAAATAAGCGTAACAACGCGTGCAATTGTCTGAAACTCTGACAAGCGCCATAACAAACATAATTAGTCAGTACAAACAAATTAGGCCTGTTCGCCTCTGCAGTTAGTTAAAAATATTTTCATTTATAAGCACTGACATCAGTAAAAAATTAGGTAAAGACAAACATATATGCCAAGGGCAAAACAAAACAAATATTTGTAATTAAAACCTTTAGGGCTGTTAAATCAGCCTTGCACGCCATATTTCATGCAAATATGAGGAAGCCCTCACATTCCTGAATTTACTGTAAATATTTCATTACAAAAGTCAGTTCAGAGACTTTTAAAGCTCTGGGAGAAAGTTTAGAGCGGCCACATAATCTCTACTATCAGGTTTCCTTGATGACATTTCAACTCTGCTGCCTGCATCTACAACACACACATCTTCATATCACAAGTATTTATGACCCTCAGATGTCTTACGAAGATATCTCATGGCAAGCAAGAGTCAAGAGTGATGCCATAATCTAGCTTGTCAAATTAATAGCAGGGTTTAAAGTTCATGAATGACTAGCCTTACAGAAAGCAGCACTCCTCCTTCACTTTCCAAGCAATGACCTGAGCTGTGATTTATACTCGTCATATTCTTAAAGCATTACTTTTAATCTGTCTCTACTAAAAAGTCTTTCAAACCTCTGCAATCTGGTATGTCATGGCTCGGTCCTGACACCTCTGGATCTCACTCAGCGGTGACCATGCTTCAGCTTTCACTCCCTTGGGCCAAGTCTCTGGGCAAAGTGCAAGCACACGTTGTACTTGAGCTAGATTACTTCTCTGAACTACAGCGGGCACAGAAGAAGTGGGAGCTTCCTGGCAGTTTTATAAGAAACTGTCAGTAAGCAAATTAAAAAAGACAAATATACATATAAACCTCAGTTAAAAACGATGCAGCACTGTAAGGTTCACGCCATTTAAATGCTATTTACATAACTTTGCACGAACAGATGTCAGCGAGAAATGGCAAAAGTTAGCAAGACAGCTAAACTGCTTAAACTCACATCTGGTTGAAGACGTTACGTCCGCCCAGATAAGGCAAACAACCGTTACCCAGACACACCTATCAGGTTGGCACGCCAACAAAATGTTAACATTTACTAAACCTGTGCTGTGTTATGCGACCGGCCCGATGGAAAAGAAACTACAACACTACTACAACTAACCGCAGCTGTCATTTAGAAGCTAACGCGTTAGCCACATAGCAACCAACTAATCGAAACTGTTGACTAGCAGAGTTTGCCACAGTGCTCTGGGAAGTCTAAACAAATAATAATAATCGTGAGTAAATGTACGGCTTCACACAAATAAGCCAGCCACTACATGCCAAAGAGCTGCCCCCGTCATAACAGTTGTTCCAAACTAAGATACGAAGGTTAGCAGCCAGTTTTGACTCAAAGAAATCACTTCCTGCTAGCTAGCTAGCTTCCGATGCTAGTTCTGGACTTTACGAGGACTGGACGGCGGCGGACACGTCCTGCTCCAGGACCACGGTGACTAGACTCGCTCAAAATGGCAAAAGGCCACTGAATGTTGACTGCGTGACACGACAAACAGCTAAATGAGAGGAATACTGACCCTGTTGTAGCCTGGATGTACGAGGAGATGGCCGAATTTCCGGTTCCGTTGTCGCCTACAGGAAGAGCCACACCCCCTGCTCACCGTGTTTCCCTGCGATGGAAGGAGGACTCATGAATAATTAAGTAGATTTTTCCCCACAACAAAATACAAGTCCCGAAAGAAAAACACGCCAAAGGCAACGTAATGAATCTTTATTGTTAGCTTCCATAAAACAGGAACGTGTTTAAGCTTTAAAGTCGCTCATATTCCATTTATTGTTTAGGTTTGTCAGGGGTCTGCAATCTGCGGCTCTTTGGTCCCTCTGTAGGGGCTCTTTCAAGCTCTGACCAAAACAAACACAAAACTAAATTTTATTGGTTGTTATACAAACAACAACAGTTTTAGCTGTTTTCCTGTCATTTCTTTTGCAAATACTGTACCCACTTTAACTTTTTTGCTTTATTTCTATACTTAATTATTTTTTACACAATTAAAAAATACATAGGTCTGCATAGTTCATGGTTTTTATAAAAAGAAAAATTAAAATAAAAAAAAACCCGATTTCCCTCCTTTTTACAATAATCTGGTCTTTTCCTTTGTTTTAAATTGTAAAAATGTCAATAAATAAAAAATCCTCAGATATTTTTAGCTTTAAAATGTCACCCCTACTGGCCACAAAAATATTCTCCAACAAACTTAAAGTGGCCCGTGAGTGGCCCATGGGCCACCAGTTGATAACCACAGTTGTAGCAAGTTGTTGCAGCTCTGGACACATTCAATTAATGAACCAAGATATAAAAAAATGGCTCTTTTGGTCATAAAGGTTGCAGACCCCCTGGTCTAGCTGTTCCTAAAGACAACCCCCCCCACCCCCACCCCCACACACACACTTTTCATGTCAGAGTTTTAAACTAAAATGACCACATTTCTGAGAAGAGAGAGTTATTTTTGTTTTAGTCCAGCCTTGTAAATTATATATGATCTAATGTGATATTGTCAAATCTAACAGCATATGTTGGTGCAAAAAGTAAGTGTTGACGATAACTTTGACTATGTTAAGTTTTACCTCAATATCAGTAAAACTGACCAAGTTTGATGATTTAGTTTTGCTGAGGTAGGTTGGCTGCCATCTTGAATCAAACTGACCCCAAATGCTAATAGGTTGTAATGATACGTTCAACATTTACTTTCTGAGAGCTTCGCTACATTCTGACCAGTGGTTCATGAGATATTTTGCTAACAGACGGACCCAGTTGACTCCAATAGTTAACTGACAATTTTAAAAAACAGATTTTGCTTGATCAATGAGCGCTCAGTTTGTGCTGGGGATGACTCTTAGCTACTGACACTAAAAAGTTCAGCTCAAAAGTTGCAAAACTGTCAAAGTTATGAGCATTTTTGAGTTTGATGAAGTTACTTAGCTGCGGCGACCATCTTGAAAGAAGTTGACTCCTAATGTTGATCAGCTGTAGATGTGTCTGCAATTGTTACTTTCAGAGAATGTCGTTAAAATACATGCAGTGATTCATTAAATATTTTGTTAACAGACGAATGCACGGATACACGTGCAAAGTTACTGCTATAAGCAGTAATGGTGTTCACTTATAGAGTATGAGATTTCATGTTTTTCAGGACTTTGTCTCTCGCTGCCTTTCTCCTCCACTGTGCTGTGCAGATAATTCATCCCATATGTTGCGGCAGTGCCAGGCATTTCGTGCAACTGTGGGGAAGTTTTGCTCCTCCAAGAGTCATTTTCTCCAACCCTGCATTGCTTCAGTGATGGATTTTCTTTTAAATTCAGCACTGTGCTCACGTACCTGCAGTCAAAGCACAAAATGCATGCATTATTTGAACACTAATCTAAATTAAAACAAAACAGAACTGGATGATAATTTGTGATGAAAGGTTTGTCTGCGAGGGACTGAGGGGTATGAATGTGCGTGCCAGATTTTTTTAAAGCTGTTGTTGAGCTGTTTAACTCTTAACCACAGATGTAAAACTCGTGGTGCCACAAGAGGAAGACGACCGAGGACAAAGTAATTAGAATGAGTCCTCTGGGGCTTATTAAATTACATCGTGATCCACCTATTAGCCTGCAGCGACTCAGGCTGGACCCACAAATGAACAGATAACAACATTTCTAAAGACAAAAAATATATATAAATAATTAAATAAACAACATCAGAAAAGGAAGACATTTATTTCATGTATGTGTGAGCACATATGTGCAAATGGGCATAGACGTAGTCATTTTCTGGTTAGTTGCATGTTACATTTAGTTTCAGTTCAACAGAAAACAAATCACAGTTTTTTTAATCATTCTTCATCATCAGTGTCTTACCTGCTGTAGGTAGCTCTTTATACAACCTCAGTTTGAGATAGAGTTGGATTCTGATCAGACTGATGAGCTATATCAGTTATATTTGATTAACTTTTGATCATTGTCAATGTAACATTACATGGTTGTTTAAATGCTATGCAGTTTTTGCAAAGGCACAAAGCTGCAGCAGCAGCTAGCTGTAGCACTTTCGGTGCAGCTTGAGGCTCTTTTGCAGGAATATCATAACGTTTACTTTGGAATAACCAAGTAATGTGAAACTCGCAATGTTTTTGATTAAACATTTAAAATAACAGCAATCCACTTTTGTTTTGGCCCTATCACAATCATCAGTCTGGCCAGAAGTAAACTCTGTTTCTCCAAACAGAATGAGAAACAGTTTACTGATTGTAAACATCAGAACATAAGCTCAAATGCATATGTAATCTGTGTTTAATTGTGCTTGCTGGAAGAAATTTTTGATGTCTCAAATCGTGTCCTGATAGACAAGATGTGAAAGATCTTTTTTTGTAATACCACTATCTACCCTCATGGTTCTCCCCCCCTCCTCCCTTTTCATATCTAAGATCATTATTCTGATAAGGAATAAGATGGCCACACTGATAATTAGCTGCAGCTTCGTACACTTAGTCCAACTTTCGGACGACTGTGCATACATATTCCCGTTGTACCTTGGTGCAATGTCAATAAAGATTATTCTGATTCTGATTAATGTATAAACAATATTCTAATAACTTTAAGCAGAACACATTGTTTATTAAACACTTTTTCTGTCTGTACAGATAATTAACTTTTTGAAAACTCTTATCATTTTACTGCTTATGTGAAATGCTGAGTTGCACCTGATTAAGCTCTGCAGCAGAAATGTAGACTCGCCAACAATCTGACTGTTCTCCCATCCATTCCACCCTAACTTTACATTAACTATAAACCCACCAGTCCATCCAGCCTCAATGTTTCCTTAATTTTCTGCTCATTGCATCCTCTTCACTGTTTTAACTGTCATTTATTGAAAAAAAAAACAGTCATTGTATTGTAACATAACTGTTACTATTTTTCTGCTGCAAAAGAGATAAATGGCAAGTGTAAATATCAAATCTGACATTTTTTCACTCGAAGCTGTCTCCATATCGAACAGCTGTTGTGTTGTTTTGTGAATGAACGGCTGAGCTCCTCACCTGCAAAGTTCCTTGTAAAGACGAGTGTGACCAGCAAGATGGGGATGATGACTGTTCCTATAGTAACCACGCGGTCAAAGGGCAGTTCCAGTTTGAGCTGCACCATCAGGCCAGCCAGTGCTCCGCCCTTCTCGTCCTGAGAGGAGCCCGGCAGGATGAGCTCCTTCAACTTCTCTCCTGCAAGCAGCGCCGTGGCCATGTCTAAGTTTTGGTCGAGGATGTTCTGCATGCGGAACAGAAAGAGTGCTCTCTACAACCCCACTCTCGGGCAGAGGCGACACTGGACGCTCCCTGCTGTGGTTAGGTTCTCGTCAGGACAACGTGAAGCAGACATACAAGCAGGAAACGTGTGGCCAGAACCAGCCCTGCTCAACATGTGGGAGAAAGCAGCTCTGAGATCTTCTCCTGCAGCTCAACTCTTATGGGAGAGCAGGCATGGAATTTAGAAACACTCAACTCTTGGAGCCTGGCCTGTGCACATCTTCAAGACTGGCCTCAGTCCAAAAGCTCTGTGTGTGGCAGGTTGAGGGATGAGCTGAGTTCTGGAGGTGTTCTTGTTCGACCCAGAGAGAGTGATTGTAGGATGAAGAGTCGTTATGAGCGTCGGTGGGGAGAAGATATCCTTTCATAAAAGATAAATGACAAGTTAGGAGCAGAAAAATTACAAATGTACATCACAGAGTGGTCAACTATGTGCTTTTTCTCATAACATACAGTCCTGAATAAAAGTTTAGTTTTCTTTCATTCATTTTTAATGTTATGTTATGCTTTGTTATGTCGCTCCTCAAAATATGTATTTACAATATATCACGTATATTTCTTTAGGTAAAAATAACAGCGTGTGCTCGTGTATGGCGATTAAAAGAAAACAGTAAAAAAAAGGTAGAAAGTAGTATATGTTTATGTCATCTTGTTTCATTTGTATTGAACAAAATGAATGTTGATTTTTGTAGATCTGTCTGGAGCAGAAATGTAATGAAATGAATTGGCTTAAAATGACTGTCCATCGAAAAGTTTAGGATCAGGATCATTAGGGATTGGAGAGAAAAGACTGTGTTTGTAATTTGTGTGATCATAACTGTGCTGAGGGTGAATTTCACGTTATTGAATGTAAAATATACTTTGTTTTCTACCAAAATTTACCCCCCGCCGCCCCCCGCCCCCATTCTGTGTATAAAGTTGTTCTTTTGAAGCACAACAACAAAGTTCAGTCAGGTCATCTGGATGCTTTCTTTTTTTGTTGAGACGTTTCATCCTTCATCCAAAGGACTTCATCAAGTTCTGCGTTTGTTTGAGGCTCCTCGGATTGATGAAGTCCTTTGGATGAAGGACGAAACGTCTCAACAAAAATAGAAACTGTCCAGATAACATGTCTGTACTTTGTTGGATTTCTTTAACCTGGATTATTGAGAACTTTGATGTTTTGAACCACTTTAGCTAAGGCTGCCTCAGAGGAGTCAACGGGGGAGAGGGTGGACTCCAGAAACCATCTTATCACCAGCAAACTGGTGGGTGCACTATGGGATCACACTGTCTGATTTAAATGTAAAGGTATAAATGATGAAGACATAAATGAAACGACAATAAAATGAAATACATTTCCAGGCATACTTTCTTCAAAGTGGTCTTGAGCGATTTTAATTCTGGCTTTTGACAGTTTTTAAGTTTGTCGCTGGACACTCGCTTCTTTTTCTACTCGTTTTTCTCCTGATCTCTGAGTCATTCGTGTATAAAACGTCCCTGGACTCAAGAGACGAGGCAGTATTATGTCCACACACAAAAAGTCAACTTAGTCTGAATGTAATTTTAGGCATTTTGTTTCCAGCCTCCTGACACAAACAACACAAACAATTGGTTTACCAAGGTTAAGTCAGGTCATCTGGACGAGTTACCCATCCAGATGACCTGACTTAACCTTGTTAGATTTTTCTGCCTGCATTATTGATCATACATCAGGACATTCATTTGTTTACATTACTTCAGTTGAATCTATACAAAGTACTAAAGGTACACGGAGCTGACAAAGTATTTAGCACCAGCAAGGTGGTTCCCAAACAAACTTATAGCTGCATCTCTTGCTTCAGGTATTTGCTGTTTCTTTTTTGGCCATAAAGAAAAAAATTAGACACTGTTCTTCAGCTGTGTCATTTTGTACTGTAGGCCTGACACTTCTCCTGTCCTCTCTGAGAGGATCCGTGTTTTGTTTGTATCTGTTTTGTGTCAGTTCTTTAGAATCTTGTTTATATTCTTGTGTCATCTGTCCTGCCTTCCTCAGTGTTTCTTCCCTCATGTTGCCAGCTCCTGCTCGTCTCATTCCGTTTGTCCCTGTCCCTGGATGGTCCTCCCAAGGCGTCCATGCTCTGTTTTCCTCCACGTCTCCTACTTTACATCCTCAGCATGAGTTTTGCTGCCACGTCAGCCTTTTTGTTTCTTTAAATAAACATTCTTTATTTTATCGTTGAGTTCCCCGTGTCTGTCTGCACCTTGGTTTCAAAAAGATATGAAGAGCATGACACTCTACATGTCCCATGTCCTGATTTATCCAGCATGCACAGCACAACATGCTGCCACGATCAAGTCCAAGAACTGGACAGAAAAATGAGTGAAAAAGCAGCAAACTCCAGAAAGAAACTTTGGAACAACTTCAAAAGTTAAGAAGAAATGACTGATTTGAACTACATTAAAAGATGGTAAGTGTCATGGCTGGTTGGAAACAAATAAAGGAAGTGTTGGTTAAAAACTTTTATTTAATAAGTTACTGCCTGTTTGGACCGACTGGTGAAGCAACACCTTCATCCCCACATCCAACTCATCAATGATATATTGTCTGTATTTTAATTGTTGCCTGTTTGCTTGCTTAACTATTGTGTGTTAAAATCATTATGCCATGCCCTGACACTTTAAAATACAAATAAAAAAAAAATTTAGTATACAGTATTGTTTTATACTGATGGCTTTGATTATCATTTTATGACGTGCTGCTGACCTCTTGACCAGGTCACACTTTGAAAATTGAGCTTGATCTTCATGAAGTCAGTCTTCTTGGACAAATAAATAAGTTGAAAACTTTTTAGAAAGTACAGTATCATAAATTATGAGAGGTTATTAAAACGAGCATTCGTATTACATATCTCCCTCAAGAAATCTGGCCATTCATATCAATTCTCCTTTAAAATGACAAAATCAAAGATTTATAATAGTCATAGGTTCTAACTAAAGAATATTACATTTGCCTTTGATACAGTAAGGATACAGAAGGACAAGTTTTAACTGTGGGGACTGTGGAACAAAAAAAACAGAAATAAACCTGAATCTACTTTAACACAAGAACCACATTTTTTTTAAACACTGACTGACAAAACTTCATCCTCGGCTTCCCTCTACGCTACAGATGCTAATTACTCCTGAGGGACAGAATGTTCACACTCAGACTTCAGGTGACCTCAGACATTTATCAGTGAAATCAGAGTGACCTCACTTCCTACGTGTTGAACGTCTATGCATCATGCATGTTGTACATTTGCAAGGTCTGCTGCTTCATTTCGCATGAAGGTTATGTGAACGTCCTTTGTGTAAGAGAGGGAATGCAGTCCTTTTCCCTAACGCTTCCTCTTTTTCCATCTTCAGCTCCTTTTTATCTTATTCCACAGGCAGCACGGCTCATTTAAAAGATCCTGAAAAGTCAGGCTTTCTATTTTAGGTCTGTAACATATATTTAATAACTTGGAGAGGAGAACCTTAAGTCTGGGCTTTCAGTAAAGAGAGCAATTAGTGCACTCCAGTCAGATTTAAAGCACACGTGATAGGAGAGGAACCCTTTGGAGCATTATCTGAGCACATTTATTCAGACATGTAGCAATTACTGCTTCTTAAATAGAGAACAAGATGGACTCTCTTTTCAGGTAAGAATGCCTAGATGTGTCTTCCATCTCAGCTCAGAGGCTGGTCATCATAACTTGACCTGCATCCAAAAACAAAAACTGCCTCAAGGATGATCAGAGAGGAAACGTTTGCATAATTTAGATTTAAAGGAGTATAAGCAGATTTTAGGAGCAGCACTGCTGCCTGGGAGCCACTGGCACGGCTCCAGCTGGACAGGTGATGTCCCCTCAGTGGGTGATAGTGTTTAAACAAGGATTCCCGCGTTCTTTGTCTACTAGAAAGTGTCCCGCTTGGCTCTGACCAATGCAGCCAGCTGTGGAGAGACAGAGTTGAAGGCTTTAGTTGAAGCAGGAAGAGGAGCTCCATTAAAAATTGGATGACAGAGGAGGAGAGAAGTTTCAGGAGGGAAATGCCACTTGTACTCTGACACTGAATAAATCAGATTGGACTGTGGAAAACACATTCAAGTATCATCTTTGTTCTGGTTGTCAGCAGTCTCTTTCACCCCGCCAAAAGGAAAGAGCAACGAAAGGATGTTTTAAGAAAGATCACCCTGTCCTTCATGAGGTCCATCAGTTCTGGAGGCAAAAAGGGGTATGGGGGTGTAGGGGATTCAAGATCAGGATCAGTTCTGCAGCTGCCTGGAGATGACGAACTGTTTCAGCACTTGAGCGGGCGGACAGCTCCCGAGGAGCCGGTGTTCAGCCAGCTGCTGAACATCAGGAGCATCGAGTCCATGTCTGACTCAGAAAGTGTGTGTGTGACAGGAGGAGACTCTCTGTGATGCTCGGCTCCTGGCTGTCTAAACAAGCCCAGGCTAACCACCCCCCACTCCCCTGCATTTATTCAGCGTGGAGCCATGAGCAGACAGGGAGAAGAAGGAAATCAAAAATCCACTCACCGCGTCTCGCAGCTTCTCCCGGCGCGGAAAGAGTTAATCTGCAGTGCGGGCGAGCAGCTCCAGCATCATGTATCCGAGCTCACCGGTTTGTTCCGCCTTTTCTCTCCCCCCTCCAGCTCCCTCCCTCAGAGCCTCTCATCTCCTCCTCCTCCTCCTCGGAAACAGAAGACAACTGTCAGATCTGCCGCTCCGAGCCACCAGCTCCTTTCAGTCATATTCAGAGCGTGCAAGGATTTTTTTTTTTAATAGGACACCTGCAAAATGATATTTTGCTAAGATTAAAATGTTCAAACGTTCACAATCAAGCTTCCATTACAGTATTCAAGTTTTGTTTTGTTAAGTTTTCAGTTTAGCGCCCCGGACAGGATCCATTTAGTCCTGCAGACCGGCTCCCGGTCTGTTTCCTTGTCTACAACCAAACATCAAGGCGCTGGCGGGATTCTCCTGGCTCATTCATTGGTCCATCCAACATGTCCATCATGTGGAGGGAGGGCCGCAGACGAATGCAAACAAAGAAAGGGAAAAATGCCTGTCCATCAAACCCACAGAGTGAGGAGCAGCTTTTAAACACACTCCCGCCCTTTTCTTTTGTTTTTGTCCTCCAAGACATCAAATCATTCTGAGCAAGTGATTTATTCACACAGGTGAGCAGACATGGGCCTTGTGTCAAAAGGAGCTACAGGTAGTTTGTAAAGACAGTCACTGATTTATTTGGTCTCATCACAAAATGCACTAAACCTAATGGTCAGTGGTTGATGGTTTGGTCCCATGCAAGCAGCAGAAAATTATATACAGTGTCAAGTTAGGTGGATGAAAAGAGGTTTTGAGGTCAAACTGCACATATCTGGTGGAGATGGACATTTAATATCAAGCAGTCTTACTGAATGAATGATCAATAAAAGTGATTTTATGGGTGTGTT
>JARVGQ010001306.1:14359903-14371428 GCA_031762355.1 Hypsolebias martinsi | reverse complement strand
CCCTGATCCAACACGCCTGATTCAGTGATTTAATTGCTTACTCAAACTCTGAAGAAGCCTGTCAATCACCCATTCATCAAACCAGGTGTGTCAAAGCGGTGGAACAACTAAAATATGCAGGATGGTGTTCCTCAAGGACCATGGTTAGAACCACTAAACTACAAAGTAGAGCAACGTTACAAAGAAGAGTGAACCAAAAGTTCCCCACAACTATGTGAGAACCTAATAAACAGTTTAAATTTGTTGCTGCTGAAGGCGTTTCTACCAGGTAAAGAATGTAGACGGGGTCTACTTGGTTTTTTTTTTTTTTTAACACAGCTTTTCTGTTTTGGATTCCAGGATAGAGTTGCAGCAGTGAGTGTAGATGAGAAGTGCAGTCACTCCAGAGGGAGCTAATATTTGCAAACGGAGTCAATGATGGGTTCAACATGCAGCTCAACAATGCTGAAAGGTCTTAAAAAGTGCATCGTTCATTACTTTACTGTTGCTCTGCTCCCATCAGGAACTCCCATGGCTCTGAAGTTCTTCCCCCGCCAGTCCACCTCCCTCACCTCCTTCCTGCGTGAATACAACCTCTCCCTTTCTTACTGCACCCATCCTTCTCTGACGCGGGCCGTGGGCATCTTCTTCTCCACGCCGTCCTACTACATTTTTGCCCAGCAGGCGTGTCTCTACGGCGATCTCTACAGCGTCATTGTGTCCGAGGTCAGTTAGGCTGGTGTGTGGCATGACTTATGTTTAAATATTCCACTAATTTCCTGCAAAACAAATGAGAAAAAAATAACCTTCAATCCAAGTTTTTTTTTTATGCCAAAAGTGCATATAACGTCCCCCATAAATGTATAAGAAACATTCAAGGTGATTAAACAGGATTATTTTCTGATAAATGCATGATAAAGACAAATGTCCACAAAGCGTTTTAGATACGTTCACAGCTCGTCTTTCTCTGTGGGACCTGCACAGCTGATCCAAATGCACCGAGCTCTCCTTCCTGCCAGTAAAAACTTGAGACGGGCTTGATAACAGCCTCCAGCAGACCTATTTCTGTGTTTATGCCTCTGCCAGGAACACAATAGAGCACTGATAAGCATAAGAGCACCCTGCATCAAGTGAAGGGAGACACAGTTGATGAAGTAAAGCAGGGATTTCCAAAGGCGTCAGCAAGAGTTCTGGTGACGCAGGTTTTATCGTCTTGCTGCCAAAGTGTTTGCACCAGACTTCTGATCGAAAAAGCTGACTTTTATTTTCATGTCCCCCCCTCAGCTTAGTATTTTGCTTATTTTCTGTGATGTACGAGTAGTAAGAGCCAACCCTTAAGGTACATTTGTATTAGCAGTTTGCAGAGACTATAGATTGAGTTGTTCTTAGCTAAATTAAAGGAGCATGTTGGCTCAAGATAAACATTTTGAAATGTTTGAGTCTGGCTCAGCTTAAGGAGAGTTTGCTCTAACTTGACAGAAATGGTACAGAAAATAAGTCAAAACCACTTAAATTTAATTGTTTTAGTATTTATAAAACACTGCATTAAAAGTTTTTCAAATTTCCAGTAAGAGGACCTGCGACACACATGTCCTACAACTGTAAAAAGTGGAAGAAAACATCCTATTACTTCAAGAAATTTGGTATATTACACACGATTTTACCCATTTTGTCACATAACTGGTTTATTTTCATTGAACTCAGTGCAGCCAAGGTGAACCAGGAAGTGACATCAAAGGGGAACACTTTAAAAAGAGGAATGTTCTTTATTTATTGAACCTATATTATTTGAATTTTAGCTCTCGTTTGTTTTTCTCTGGTGGTGACTTAACATAATCTTGATTGTGGGTAATATAAAAATTATCATTAATAATAAGGTAACCATGCTAAAATCTAAGTGTTCCCCTTTGTCATCACTTCCTGTTATCGCACATGCAAATATCTCAGCAACTGTACATCTCAGTGCAGTGATGTTTTTACTTTTGTCATATGTCAATGCTATTTTTTCATGCATTAATATTTGTTTTTACAAAAATCAATGTCACAGACACTTTAGTTGTTCTGCTCTCTGACAAAACGTTTGAGTAGATTATCAAGACTCACTTGTGATGTACAGTATATTGAAACTACACGCTGGGGATAAAAAGCAGCGTACAAATTATTTCTATTATAAAGACCTAATTTGCATAATTAGGTTTTTAGTGTTTTTTTGAATTTATTTATTTATTTATTTATTTTTCCAGAAATTGTATGATTTATTTCATTGCTGTTCTGTCAACACACTGAGGTGACTTTGCAGTAAATTAAACTTATCCTGTATAAACAAACCAAACTGATCTGAAAAGTTTTCCATGAATTATTTAGGCAAAAAAATAGTTTACGTTTAAATGACAAATATCACTTAAATAGATATAACAAATAATCATCAAAAATTAACAGCTAACTTCTCACTGGAGTGTGCCAAATTGAGCTCATTTCAGAATCAGAATGCCTTTATTGTCATTGCACAGACACACAATGAAATTATATTTCAGTACAACCTGTCCAAAGAAAGCAAGCACATGGGTAGACGGGGGTGTCTGAGGCTGCAGCCTCGTGGGAGGCGTTGCCCTTGTCATTAGATAAGGAAAAAGCGTCCGTCTTTGCCGAGAGCAAGCAGAAAAGAAAAAAGATAGATACATTTGTCCTTAAATTAGTTTAAAAACATGATTTTTTTAAATAACTCCTTTGCTGTGCATAAGTTACTGATCAGACCCAACTTTTGTAAAAGCAGCTTTAACTATACATAATCCCTCATGAACCAAACATCCAACATGCATCCATTGTGTCCGTTCAGTTGGCCAAAATGTTAAAATAAACAGAATTCAGGTCAATAGTTTGTTGTGCTGAAGCTTCTGGTTGAGCGTGACCCTTCTTGACCCCTGCTCTTACTGATCCGCCTGTCTCAGGTTGGGGTGGATGAGGACTGCGTCCAGAGGGTGATGGCCCAGCTGAGCGGCGCCGTCACGCACCTCCACTCGCTGGGCTTCGTCCACCGTGACATCAAACCCGAGAACATCTTCCTGTGCGACAGCTCCTGCCGCTGGGTGAAGCTGGGGGACTTCGGCCTGACTCGGGCCACCGGCACCACCGTTCGAGCCGTGTGGTACGAGTCGCCCTTCTGCACTCCGGAGGTGGAAGCTGCCAAGACGGCCGAGAAGGAGATGGAGAGGAGGCTGAGCGAGGGGATTGAGGAGGAGGTGGAGGACATCTGGATTACAGTGCAGCCCTGCATTGACAGCTGGGCCCTCGGGGTCCTCGTCTACTGCCTCCTCACTGGCTGCTTCCCCTGGGAGGAGAGCACCCACGGTGACCCCGGCTACTGCAAATACAAGAAGTGGTTTGACCGCGAGGCCGAGAGGAACAAACTAAGAGACGGGCAGTGGAGGGACGAGGAGGACAACTACACAATCATGGAGCAGAGGCAGAGAGACAACCCTCCCCCCTCTCAGTTCGAGGGCCTCAGCCCCTTAGTGATGACTCTTTTAAAGGAGCTGCTGCACCCTGAGCCCCAACGCAGAGGAACCCCGGAGGAGATCCTGAGCTACCTGGGCGGGCCGTGGCTCATGGAGACCACCAAGGAGGAGAGGAGGAGGGCAGAGGAGGCTGAGAAGGAAGCCAGGAAAATCAGGGAAACAGGAGGAGTGGAGGAGGAGCTCCTCAGGGAGGGAAGAGGAGAGAGATGAGCTCCGTGTCCGGACTATACAGATTTTATTTACATTATTTTTGTAGAAACGACTCATAAGATGCTGCTTTTTACATAACGTTTGTAAATATCAGGTGTTTTATATATTTCTGTTGTCTGTGATCAAATTAATTAGTTGCACAAGAAGAGTTTCATGTTTGAACAGCTGCTTTATTGAATACCAATATAACACTAAAATTAATCTGTTTTAATACAAATAAAGCTATCATTTTTATTTTCCATGTCATGTCCCTGACTCATTTCAAGCATTAACTCAGTACTGAACCTTGGTAGGCTGATTTTTTAATTTTTACGTTTTCAATCAAATAAAACATTTGAAACAGTTTTAAAAAGAGACCGATGTGTGCATTTATTAATGATAGTCACAGCTCACAAGCGCTGAAGCAACAGGTGCAGCAAAGCAGATCTAAAATTAGATAACAATGTAATTTATTACCAGAGCAATCCTCTTCCAAGCCTGTCTGCTTGTAGTTCTCTGGCAACCAACACAACAGGAAAAGTCAGAGTTATTAATAAAGCACAGTAAAAGGAAGCTGCAGGAAGTCAGTCAAATAAACTTTTGTCTAATGGGTCAGCAAATAAAGTTTAAAATCTTTTTTTTTAAACAACAGGGAGTCAGTGAAGTGAAAAGATAGGAATTAGTACAATGGCAAAATGTTCTGAATCTGTAGCACATCAAAATATGTAAAACTGGTAAAAGGGATGTTTCTGTGCTGTGAATATCTTACAATGAGGCTCCCCTTATAGATGCTAATAAATAGTTTATAGATGTGTTATTAATTCCTCTGTCAACACTTTATAAATCATTAATAACTGTTTATCATGCATTAATTAAGGGTGACAGAGACAAAACTGACCAGTTTGTTGCCAAATAGTGAGCCAAATCTGCCACCTATCATCTAGAGTTATCATATTAAACATGTCAGAATAAGTTACCACCTTGTGAGTACAATAAACGTTTGTAAACCAAAATTTTTAGGATATAATATTAGATGTAGATACGTAAAACGCAGTGATAAAGGACAACATTATATGTTAAAGAATGATAGGTTTACAAATGCTTATTGTGCTTACAAGGTAGTAACTTAGTCTGAAATATTTAATTTAATAACTCTAGATAAAGTATAGGTGGCAGATTTGGCTCACTATTTGGCAACAAACTGCTCAGTTTTGTCTCTCGTCACCCTTAATTAATGCATAATAAGCAGTTATTAATGATTTACAAAGTGTTGATAGAGGAATTAATATTGTATCTTTAAACTATATTAGCCATCTATAAGGGGAGCCTTATTGTAAAGTAGTACCAAGATCTTTAAGAAGAGATTTTCACAATAAAACAAACCTCGTGCAACATCAGTTTGACCTCCATACTCAAAACTGTCCTACATTGACACCAGAGAACGACAGACGTGCAGTCCTGCATGATGCAAAACACTCCTTACTACATGAATATAGTAAAATCTTCATTCTGCGCTGCATTAAACGGAGCTAAATTAGATTTAGCCTCAACTTCCCCTTTTGCAACCTGCACAGCATCACAGTTTCAGTTTGGACTGGGTCCCTGCTAGTAGCAAATGCTGAAGTGCAGTGTGAAAGTGCCAGCAGGGCCTCTGCTAACCCTTTGCTGAGAGTCCCTCCAGATGGATCATATAAATAGATCCCAGGCCCGTCTATTCACACAGCACACATCATCACCTCCCTCCCTGACTGTGCGTGTTCTGCAGGCCCCCAAATGCAGAAGTCAGGCCGTGTTGGCGCCCCGAGGCCTTTAGCAGCTCGAGCTGGTGGAACGCTCTTATCCATTTTGTTCATTTTAGCTCTCTGTTCTTTTCAGCTCAGCACTTGTGCAGATTTCTTTGTTTATCCCTCCTTGTTACCTTTTCACTTTCATGTTTGCTTCAGATCTGCTTCCTGCTTTTGTCCATATACATTTAAATATCAGACTCTTTTTGTTTTTTGCAGGCCGCAGCAGATATAAATCACCATCTGCGCTTTACTAAGAAAAATAATTAAAAAAAAAGTTATTTTAAATGCAGAGGAAATTTTAGATTGGCTGTATTCGGGGAACAAGTTTCATGTGACACTTAGGTGGAGAGTAAAAGGAGGACCGGAGGCTGACAAATGAAAACACATGCTGCAGACCACAGGGACAGCAGTGTGCCAACACCAAGATGCTGATCAGGGTGCAAATCTGCTGGAACTTCAGAAGGACACACAGCAGCCGGGATGAAAACAGGAGAAACGAGGACAGCGAGTCACGCAGGCCGCTGGCACAAACTGAACCCGGTGAAGCTCAGTTTACTTCTATATGTGCTTCTAAGCGAAGGCAAAGATTTGTGAAGATGAGTGACACCGTATCTGATCTGGACACCCAAGAAGCCTGCATTCACCAGAGTCATGCCAGCAAGACTCTAATTTCACGCTGGTGTAAGGATTTCGCACAAACGTTATCATTTTCTCACGGTCTGCTTTGTGCCACTGATTTTAAAGCATCTTGGGATGCCACCGCTACTGGATTAAATATATTTTTCAATGCGTTTAAAAGCTTGTGTTCTTTTAGGACTATAAGCCGTGTTTCAAAACAGCACAGAGTAGAAATGATGCTTAATATCCAGTGACAAAGTCACCTGTCGTGAGGATGATGTGCCAGAACAGATCCTGTTATTAGAGTCTGATTGATGGCTCAGAGGGGAGCAAAACAAGAAACCCCTGCCAAACGAGTGAACTCCTGAAAAAGCCAAGGGACACAGGAGCAACCGAGGCCTTTTTTGTCGTCCAAATTTTCTGTTTGTCACCTGGATGTAAAAGGATAATTCAGAGTTCTGTGGAAAGGTTATAATTATTTAATATCTGTCTGTCTGAGTGGGTTTGATTTGGAGAAGTAGAGTCTTATTCTGACAAAACTTAAGAACTAACGACCGATCTGTGCGGTATCAATCTTAAAAAAAACTTTTCAATCTCAAATATTTCAAAGCGGTTCAAGTGGACACTACATATGTATTAAATTATCGTCATTATTAACACAGTTGTTCTTGCAAAAGATATTGTGGTTTATAAGAGTCAATATCTAAGTCAATTTTCTTTAAATCGCAAAACTAAAAGAAATAAAAAAAATAGTCTCAAAACAAACTGACACCAGCAAACATGAATGAAACTTAATAAAAACTTTAAAGACATCCTCCACATGACTTGAATGCTATTAGGAAGAAGTGGGTCCTTAAAACTTTCTAAACGCTAAATAAAATTCAAGGTGGAGAAGCATATTCCAGCAATTCCAAATCAATCACCTCGATGTTTATGTTCAGCTTTGGAATATTAGAGATGGGTTTCGCTAACCTCAATATTCAAGATGAAGTGTCAAGATGTATACTGGTAGTTTTCTTAAGATAAGGTGTGACCAGTCCATAAAAAGACCTAAAAACAAAACAAAACAAAACAAAAATAATATTTTGAAATCAATCTTGTAATGCAGAGCTGTCCAACCACGGGGCTAATCAGTTCTAATCTATGTGTCAATTGGTACAGGACACTAATTAATTAATTAAACATCCTAAAAGAAAAACGTAAATAAACATTAGTCTGTAAAGTATTTTAATTTGAAATACAACCACATTCACTCACACTTCTTTACTGCACTTCATTTCAGTTGTTTTTCGAGCTATAACCTTGATGTGCCTACAAGCATGCGAGACCTTGTTAGCATGACCCAAGCTAACATGTCAACAAGTTAACTCCTGCATACCTACAAGTTAACCCTAGAAAAAGTAAGTAAAATAATTTAAATTAACTGGAGTATTTAAAAAAAAAAAAAATTTTAATCCAAGTGGTTAGTGGGAAAGTTGTATTTTATGAAACTGGTATGTAATGCAAAACATGTTGGGGACTGTTGTAGTAATGGACAAGATGCACCTGAAGTGAACACTAGTGATGTGCGCTCAAGTCGTCATGTTTTGGTCAAAGCATTAATAATCTAAGCCCTTATAGAAGCCATTATCTGTGCATGTTGAAATAAAACAAGGACCCTGTGCTGCTACAGCTAGCTGCTGCTACAACTACTTATACTTGTAAAACCCAACAAATACTGTGTAAAGACCCATAAAGTGTGAGACTGACACCAGTGTTCAAGTTTCTTTGATGACTGTTGGAGGATGAGGACCAAAAACTGTTTGTCAACAAATTAAATCACAAATCAGAAAAACAAGAGACAAAATTTACCTGGACATGACAGGACAGGACAGAACAGGACAGAAATGAACAAGACAAGACAGGAAAGGACACAGAACAGGAAAGAACAGGACAATACATGACAGAGCAGAGCAGGACAGGACACGACAGGACAGGACAAAACAGAAGAGGACAGAACAAGACAGGACAGGACAAAACAGAAGAGGACAGGACAAGGCAGGACAGGACAATACATGACAGAACAGAGCAGGACAAGACAAGACAGAACAGGACAATACAGGACAGAACAGGACAATACAGGACAGAACAGGACAAGACAGGACAGGACATGACAGGACAAGGCAAGACAGAACAGGACAGGACAGAATACAACAGGACAAAACAGGACAAAGGACACAGGATAGAACAGAGCAGGACAGGACAGAACAGGAAACGACAGGACAGGACAAAAACAGGACATAGGACAGGACAGGACAAAAACAGGACATAGGACAGGACAGGACAAAAACAGGAAATAGGACAAGACAGGACAGAAATGGACAAAACAGGACATAACACAGAAAAGGACAGGACACAGGACAAGACTGGACAGGACAAGACACAGGACAGGACAAGACAGGACATGACAGGACAGGACACAGGACAGAACAAGACAGGACAGGACACAGGACAAGACTGGACAGGACAAAACACATGACAGGACAAGGCAGGGCAGGACAAAACATGACATGACACAAAAAGGACAGGACAAGACACAGGACAGGACAAGACACAGGACATGACAAGACACAGGACTGGATAAGACAGGACAGAATAGGATATGCCAGGACAAGACAAGACAGGACAGAACATGACAGGACAAGACAGGACAGAACAGGACAGGAAGGACAGAACATGACAGGACAGAACATGATAGGACAGAACATGACAGGACACGAAAGGACAGGACAAAACACAGGACTGGATACGACAGGACAGAATAGGATATGCCAGGACAAGACAAGACTGGACAGAACATGACAGGACAGGACACAGGACAAGACTGGACAGAACAGGACAGGGCACAGGACATGACAGGACAGATCATGACAGGACAGGACAGAACATGACAGGACAGAACATGACAGGACAGAACATGACAGGACAGAACAGGACAGGACAGGGGAGGACAGGACAGAGACCAACATAGGAGGAGGATCTGACAGAGAATTCATGAAAACAAGGAGCTTAAATCTGCTCATTCTTGTCTGGCCAGTGTTAAACTGTTTCTCCGAACTGAGGTCACTCAAAGATCTATCTACAACAGGTAAGATGTTAATTGTTCATAACCTTTCCACAAAGCCCTCAATTTTAAAGCTGTGGACTTTACCTTCTTAAACAGAACTGAGGACGGAGCTTTACCAGAAGAACGACGAACTATCAGGTTTGATCGATGCTAACTCTGATTAACAAAAAAACAGAATGTTCTCATAGAAAGATCATTTTCTGCCCATGTGACTTGTTGTGCACCAGAGAGAGAGAGAGAAAAGAGAAATGTGGAAACAGTAGGTGAGAAGGGTGAAGAGGAGCAGAGGACGAGGGTGCTGGGGTGAGAGTGAGGTCAGGTGTGCACAGAGCTGGCATGCACCCTGCAATACCATCCAGCTAATAAACAAGTGGAGATTATCATGTGTTTACAGTCTGGCATGCTGGTTTATTCATTCTAGCATCCTCACTGTCGCACCTGACTCCTGTTACTTCTCTTTTGTCACCCACACTCATTTCAGCTGTTTTTTTTTTTTTTATTATTATCATAATTCCTTCACTTGGAAATATCATGACAGGTTGATGCGTCTCCAGAGCTCCTCTTGGCTCTTCTCCTCTCCCCTTTTTGCTTACGCTGCCCCCATCTGTCAAGCTGTCAGCGGCCTTGCCCGGTCGACCTTGTTAGAGACACCCCGCTGGCTCTCCCTGGAGCCCACGTAGCCCCAATATGTCAAGAGGATGATGAGTCTGTCCCTCTTGAGCGTTGTGCTGTCTGCTCTGGAACTTGGTGGGTCATGGTGGCATTATTTGTATTAGTGGTGTCCACGGCGGCTATAAGCGTCCCAGACAGAGGCAGCTTTTACCACGAAGGATCTCAGAGACAAAGGGTCGAAAAATGTGTCCTTCACGAGTGGGACACATATAGGACAGCTGACATGGAGTATTATGATAGATACATATTTGAACAAAAAGTCTTCCTAACAGCGAGCGGATGGATCTAAGCTGCTTCTGCTGCTACAGCCCATCTAAGGTTTCACTGCGCCCCACTCGTCTGTTCAACGTTCCAGAGAGGCCTGAGTTGTTGAGTTACAGAGAAACTTTACCGCGAATCGAAAACCACCTTAAGATGTTTGTTCGGCGTGGAGCCATTTCCGCTGCAGGACATGCGAGGAACAGGTCAGACCTGCTGGAAATGAATAAATAGTTGTACGAGTTAGAGTAAGAACGATAACGCAGCAACTGCCTGACATTCTGACGTACACTCCCAGCATTCTCAATAAGACAGGCAGTGAAAGCCGCCATCATAACACCTGCTTTATATGTTGTGCCACAGTGTTTTATTAGTTGTTGTTAATGAGTCTCAGTTATAACATTCAATTTCAGCTCAGATACACTGTACTGACATACAGATTTCTGTGTAAAATGTCCAGGACTAATGGACGTGTCATTTTGGACAAATAAGTTTTTTTTAATTTTTTTTATTAGATTTCAGAGTAGTGGAGCCAAAATGATTCAACAGAGGCGACGGTTTATTTACAGGAGATCTGGTGAACCAGGGACAGGAGGAAGACAGCGAGAGGTGAGTTCATGTGATCCAGGTAATGAAGGTGACAGTGAAATTTTCTTTGTTTCCAGGTTTTGTGCTCAGGGGATGGTCTCCAGATATAGTGGTACAACAGGTGCTGAGCACTGGATGAGTAGACGGGCCAACAGAGAGTAAAGGTAACCTTAGTTGTTTGGTTCTGGAGGAGGACAACTCAGGAGCAGATGAAGTACAGGTAATTGACATGGCGTGAACGGTGAAATCGATTTGTCCGTACGAAAACGTAACCCCGGGTGAGCTAACCTCCAACAAACAAAACACGATTACTGTAAAGACGGAGGTAGTGACACACGTTGTTACTGCATTAGGTGAGGCGGTGTTGTCAGCCAACATTAAGCAAAGGAGACAGACAAAAAAAATCTACTAATACCTTAAAATAGTTACTGCAGTAAATGTTTTCATGCTGCAGCGTGACACGGCAAAAATCAATAGTGAAATTCAGTTGGTACCAAGAGTGTAAATTTGACATTACACAGCCTATTAAACACTTTGAACAAAATCAGTTTAATTTTAACGGCTTATAGCAAACAAAGACTAAACTTATACAACCAGAAGTTGCAACGTCTACGTGGAAAGCCTAGTAAAGAAATTAAAAGTTAAATTGAGTTTATTTTTCTGAAATAGATCCTGTCTAACTCCAAATGCTAGGAAACACCTTTTAACTGCGACTTTCCTTCCCTCCACTGACTACGGTGACATCATCTACATGAACGCTCCTACAAGCACCCTGCAGATGTTGGATGCTGTCTATCACGGTGCACTAAGATT
>JARVGQ010001306.1:14338061-14348604 GCA_031762355.1 Hypsolebias martinsi | reverse complement strand
TATATATATTTTTTTTTTTTTTTTTTTGGTGGACCCCTAAGCTCCTGTAAAATGCCTTGAGACAACTTTTTGTGATTTGGCACTATAAAAATAAACTGAATTGAATTTAGTTGAATTAAACACCGGCTCACAGACCCCATGGGGGTCCAGGAACCCCAGTTTGTGAACCCCTGTTTTAATGTGTCAAAAACATGCAGATAATTAAACACACAGGGGAACATCTGTACACTGAGCTCAGCTGTATAAAAACACACCTTCTTGGCCCACCTACGCCAAATGTCCCTGCTCTGCAAATGGTTTTAATTTAATGAGCTGAGCTTTAAAGACCCCGAAAAATTTGCTGCCACTCAAACCTGATTAAATAAAACTTTAAAGTCGGAACCAGTCAAACTTTGCACGATTTCTCTTTTACTCTAGAAAAACCTCAAACCAAATCAGAAGCAGTTTTCTCAAAAATAAATAAATAAATAAATAAATAAATAAAAAGGTCTTTGATAAAGAATCCTTCAAAGGAGCTCTGTTGAACTGTTCAAATGTTTTGAGCACCAAAACCAAAATTTCACTTGCTTGAATTATTTACAGATGACTGCAGAGATCTCTGAGGAGAGAGGCGTCTTTAAATCTTAGCACATGAAAGTAGAAGATAAAGCTTTAACTGTAAAGTGTGGTTTATAGCTCTACAGCAAGGATGCTTCTACAGGATGCACAACACAGTCCCAACTCTTTAAATGTTTTAAACTTGGTTTCGCCCCGTGCGCCTGTGGATCAGCTTGTTCAGTGGAAAAGGTTTCACAGGATGACATTTTTTAAAATAACCTTTATTTGACTTATTGAAAAGTCATTTTAAAACTACACAGCCAGCATCTCACTGGGCTGTGACTGCTGGAGACAAAAACTGGGAGAAAACGGGTGAATTTTCATTTGCAGTCTGAATGTTGAGTATTTGCGACCGGCGTGCTGTGCAGGTGAACTTTGCGAGGTCAAATTTAAAACCCATTTTTGTGAACAGATAGCAAAACTTGTATTTTTGCCAGGCCACATCGTACCCAGCCTGCTCTGAACCCTCTGCTTGGCGGCCGCCCTCGTGTTTATTATGATCTTTGGTGTGGCTCCACCTGGACTCCTGGGGCTGCAGACACAAATGTTTTCTGTTACAGTAGTCCCTCGCTACTTCGTGGTTCATTTTTTTGCGGACTCGTTCTATCGCGGTTTTTCAAAGATTGGACGTGACACAATTTTGGCTGATTGATGGATGAACCACACGACGGGCATGGAATTTTTTTTTTTTTTTAATAAATTATTTGAAATTACTTAGCAGCTGCTACACACTGCAGAAAAAGCTTCCTCCTGCAGCTGATCAGCTGATCTCTGCTCTGCAGCAGAAAAGTGGGCGTGGCCGAGAGTGCTGGCAGAGTGAAGCCAGAGGCAGGGAGCTGAAATCATGACATGCTGTGCTCTTTTAGAGCGTTTAGAGTTAAGAAACATTGCTTAGAATATTGCAAGAGTGTGGGAAGGGTTCAAAATGCTTTAATGTATATAAATACTAAAATAAACTACTACTTACTACTTGTACTACTATTCCTACTTGGCAGTAGGTGTTTTGGCACAGATAAATGAGAGACTACTGTACATGGAGAGCTTTCTGTGCCAAAACACCCCTCTGGAATTACAGAAACTCAAGTGAGAAGACTGGGAATTGGGTTTGAAACTATTGCAACCACTCTGCGACTATTTTGAAAGGAAATTTGTTGCAATTTTAAACGTGTTCAAAATCCAAGCAACACCGCCAGCCTCCGCAGCTCACGTGAAGAAAGTGAAAACCCCTGCCAACATTGTGAGATACTATTAAATAACATAAATGACCCACCGGTGTCACTTCCTCCCGCTGGGGGCTGTGTGTTGTGATTAGTGGACCTGGATGAAGGAGGTGGGGCAAGCTTGCCCCCTGGAGGAGGAGGAAGGAGGCCAAGGCCTCCCGAACCCTGTGGACGAGACCTCTCCTTCTTTTTCGATTGCTAGATAAAAACGGAAAAGATTTAAAGTGGTACCCACATCTTTAACTGAAATCTAACAACAACATGGCTTTTAAAAACAGCAAAAGAATTAAATCACCATACAGCCACAAAAATAAATTATTTTCTACCACATTATTTTATTTGGTGGTCTAAGTTTTTATAATAATCAAAGTACCCCAATATTTAAAGTAATGGTTTGTCCTTCTTTGAAGCCCAGGTCCAGTTTAGGGGTGGAGTCTGGAGCCTGAGCCTGTTTGGTGAATTCATTTTCCTGCTTGACCCACCTGAAACAGAAGACAAGCCGATTAGAGAAAATTTAAGAAATACCCGTCAGAGAGTCAAGATGCTGTTGAGCGGCTGCGTACTTGAAATGATCCTGAAGAGCAACGTTGAAGTCAAACGCGTCTCCTCGGTCTCCAAACCCAGTGCCTATGAACGCACTACGGCCTTTGAGCGAATCAAAGAGAACAAACACCGTTAGCACTGATCAAATAAAATCAACCTGTTCGTCTACAATAACACACAAATGAAAGGAGATTTTACACTTTTCTTTTAGAATCAAGTACAAATAGAGAGTCATGTTTAAGACTTTGCTGTAGATTTATTTTGGACAAAAACAAACAATTATGGACAAAAGCAAAGTTTGAGGGAGAAAAAATTCTGAAGCAGCAGAAATAGGAGGCGAAGCGACAACAGACCGGTTTACTTAGAGTTGCACAGATTCACATTACAGCGTGTCATGACAGACAACACTTTAACATCCCGAACAAAGTTTTAAAAGCGCTGCTGGATGAGCATTTCATTTGCTTGGCCAACCAAACATATTTATGTATGAACCAACAAACCTCAGTAAACCATATTTAGAACCACAAACAACCACATTACCCACGATCTTTATAGGTGAACCACCTCACAACATTTTAGGGGATTAAAGTGGTTCCTTGCAATTTGAAAGCACTTACAAACTACAAGTTCTCTCCAGTAGAATACCATATTTTCCGGCGTATAAGTCACATCAGTCCAAAAAAAAAAGCATCATGAAGAGGATAAAAACATATATAAGTCACTTCTGCATTTATTTAATGGCCAAAACAGCTTCATTTCATCTGGGCGGTGCAGCGCCATCCATCGCGGCCGGAGCCGATAGCTCTCCAGCGTTCTTCCGCCTGCACCAGCTGAGTGAAACGAGCGTGCACAGGAAAACTTGCTGTTGCAGTTTTTCAAAATTTAAAGTGTCAGTCAAAAATTGTGTTATGAATATGGAAAAAAAAAACTTATATAAGTCACAGGACTGACAAATCTATGAAAAAAAAACTGCGACTTATATGCAGGAAAATACGGTAGTTGCCTAACATGATTAAACGGTAAAATAACAAGTTTTAAAAAAATGAAAGGCTAAAAGAAGGGATCCCAAATAGGAAAAGTGATGAAAATTCTTGATTCATCAAACACATCCCATATAATTTCCTTTAAAATTAATCATTTTTTTCTCTGCCGGCTGCAGAAGCTCCAGGAAATCCCTTCATATAATGATTGGCATCAATGTGAAGCTTTGGGGATTCCCCTTTTTTAAATACAGTATACAACTTAAATTCCCAGTGACGTCACTCCAGACCAATAATAATCAAGCTTTTAAACCAGCACTCTCGTAAACAAAACAAACTTGTTGCTAACCAGGTCATAAATTACCTAATTTTGGTTAATTATGTATCATTTAGAAACTTGTGGGAAGGAGAATTTGAAAATAACAACTTAAGATTGAAAAAAATTCTTCATTGTGACTCATTTAGGCTACAAATAGGAACCTTTTTCCTGCTGTATATATGTTTGCTAACGCTCATATATTTCGCTTGTGCAAACACTCAAGACGTGTCTTTTTGTTGCGCGTCTGGCAACCCACCTGATCTGATGAGTCTTGTCCCAATTTACAGTACATAAATTTAGCCCGTGTGCGCCATTTGCTGAATACATGAGCGCAGTTCAAATATTTAAAGTGTCACAATGAACGGTTTGCTCACCGTTGTCATCCTGGATGCGAAGCACAAAGTAACGACTTGAGTCACTGACTGTTTCGACAGCGATGCCAGGATACTCCTCCACGGGCGCTTGGGCAAACAGCTCCCCTGTACATTCAGCGAGGAGTAAAAACTGAATCACGACGAGGGAATAAAGCCACAATTCAACTGAGAAACATCCATCACAGAATAATCTGTAAACAAGATGATAGAATATAATTTCAGTATACACGTGAGGTTGAAATGAGTCAAAATTAAACGTGTGTTTGGAAGAGAAACCCTGACGCGTCCTCGTCAGTTCAACACAAAGTTGCTCGCTTGAACGCAGACTGGGTAACCCTGGATTAGATGACTAACACGGAGCAGGTGGTGAAGCAGAAGACTACACAGTGGAGTGATTTATGGCAGTGGGAGTAAACACCAGCACCGTCTTGTCTGCGCTTCTCTCACCGGAGATTTTGTCCTCCAGTTTCACGTAGGCCACTTTGCCTCGGGCCGTCACACGCATGCGTCCCGTCCAGTCAGGAGCGTCCAGCTTCCAATCTGCAGCCCTGAGAAACACAGGTGAGCCATAATCTGAATATGAAAAGGGTCTCATATTCTGTGAGTGAGCAAGGCTGCCACACACACACACACACACACACACCTTAAACTAAAAGATTACATAATCATCCTTCCTCAGTGTGGTCACTGGTTAAACAACCATGATGTTCAATGGAAGCTAGGCTGAAATATTAAATAATTTACAGCCATGATTTCTGGTGTAGGTTAATACAAAAGGTGTAGCATCAGCACTGCTTAAGTGTCCTTGAGCAGGACCTCTTGCTTCCAGGATGCTCTACTGAGAAGGCCAGGCAGGGGAAATGAGAGCATCATGAAGTGTCTGTGGAAATGTTCGTCGTGACATTAACAAGGACGTATTCAGGACAACCTAAGTGACTGCTCAGAGGGATAACACAGCGTCTATAGACCATATATTTTGTTGTTGTTTTATTTTATAATGACCTTGCAAGATAAAAACAACCATGCAGCCAGTACGGTCATAATATATGTATGTGAGCTTTTTTTTTTTTTTTTAGATACATCTTCTTCTTCGTCGTTTTGCGGATACTGGGACAGAGAATGCTAGCCTCCCTCCTCACCTGATGGCCCGGTTCGACGTCCTCGGCGGGATTCGGTAAACGTTGACTTCAGGTTTGACACACAGGACCGACTCGTACTCGGACTGACCCTCGGTCGCCATCTTGACTATAATTAAGTAAGCCGGTGGAGACGGCTGGGGACGTTGTTTGTATGTGTGTCCCGTCACTCAGCGTTAACGGCTGCGGTACCGTAACTGATGGAATATTAGCGCACGCACACGACGTTGCGCCGGTCTGATTCATCAGTTTTTTTTTTTTTTTGTTTGTTTTTTTTTTTTTTACTCTATGGAACAATTAAATTTTAGATTGAGTCTCAAAATAGCAAAATACTTTAAAAAAAATAATTAAGCCATGAAAAAAAAAAAAAAAAAAAAAAGGTAGCGTAGCAGCATAAACATTTCCAATTAAAATCTTTCAAATCAAACAGGGTCAACCAGCTTAATATGGGCTAAGCAATATGAAGATTTTGATATTTTAATATTTGGCAAATTTTACAATAAAAAGACTGATTTTTTTCCGGCCACACCTGTTACACCAAGTTGATTAAAAAGCAGGGACATCTGTGGGCAGCTAAGCCCGTCACAGCAGGGGTACATTTTTCAGTAAAACACGACCCAAACAGGAACCAAAAAGAAGTGTTGTGGTTTCAAAAGTAAAAGGTAAGGCTTTCAATTTGGTCTTTTAGATTCTTATACATTTTATTGGAATGTTTATTTTAGATTGAAAATATAAAGAAATAAAATAATGGATGGATTTCATTCCACCTTTATTTATACAGGTTAATCCCATTGAGCCTCTGGAACTCATTCACAAGAGAGACCTGATTTTAACAAAGAGTGATGACAACAAAGACAATCATAAACGCTGTGTACACATTTATTATTTATTTTTAAACAAGTGACAATAAAATTGTAATTAAAAGGAAAAGTAGCTTAAAAAACAGCTAGGTTGTAAGGTGGTGTAGAAAACTAAAAACAGGAACATGTCTGCATTGGTTTTTGCCAGGACTTAAGAGATATTTAAAGCCACTTAGAGAGGTCAAGGTTGAGAGCTTCAGATCTTTTTGCAAGATATTCCAGGAAACAGCGGAGTAGAAGTCCCCTTTGCCTAGTTCAGTCCTCACTGAGGGAACACTGCAGGTAATAATGTCCTGAGAGCACACGCTGTAGCTACACTCTCGCAGTGACAAGTAGGAGGAGATGTATGAAGGCAGCAGACCAAGAATTGATCTAAAGATGAAAATGTACCAGTGAGAGAGTCTGCGTGAAGTTCATGATGTTCAGTTAACCAGTGACTACAGGGTGCAATGGTGGGTATGGTAGTTACAGCCAGTTATGAATCTTAGCGCACCACGATAGACAGCATCCAACATATGTGTATATATACAGTAGATAGATGATTTTACATATGGAACTGTTTGTGTAAATAGAACAAATAGGAAAGATCTGTTTCAGGTCACAAAATTATTATTATTGTGTTTTTTTAATCTAGGATGCTGCAATGTGTATTTATATTATTATTATTATTATTTTTATTTCTGGGCAAAAAAACAAGGCAATAAACCTCATTAATTAAACATTAACTACCTCTATTTCCAATTGGCTTCAATTTCAACCTCTGAAAAACCCTCATCAGTTTGACTTTTAAAATACTAATCTATTTAAATGAAACGTTGAATTACAGGTATACAAAATAAGTGAAGACACAATCACAGCTGTCCACAGCAGCCAAGTTTACAGATGTTTCATAATTTAAAAAATGAAGTTTAACCCTGAATTATATACAACATTGTTAGGTTAAGTTGGATCCACTTCTAGGTTTAGGGACAAATTCCAGTCTTTTGTGGGGTTTGATGTTTCAAAATGTGTCAGTGGGGGTTCATTATAAACTGTAGACAGCTGATAGAAATGTCTTCTCTTGGTTTCATGTTATGAAGTTCTAACAACACAAGTGTTGGTAAACCTGTCATTTTTCTGACAGAACTGAACGTTGCTCTAACGTTCCTTGAAGAAATGCATGCGGCCTTTTGGCTTCAGTGCCAGAGTTTTAAACTAAGATCAGTCAACCAGTTGAACCAGTTTTGGTCAAACTTTGAAAATAAAGTATCTTGAGTGATATTACAAGATGTCATGCTCAGACCATGTGTTGTGAATGAACGTCAGCTTCAAATTTTAGCTTAATAGTTGTAAAACTGAAATTGACTAGACATCTTTGTTGCCTTATGTCGATTAGCTGTGGCGGCCATCTTGAACTGGGTCCAAAAAAATAATCAGTTGTAGATGTTTTTCAATCATAGCTTTGAGAGTTTTATTAAAATCCATCAAGTTTTGATAAGAATACAAATCCCAGGTTGATACGATATTTTGTTAATGGAAAACCAATGTATCGTACAATATTTAATTCTAAGGATTATGGCCATTTGTATTTTCTAAGATCATCTTGCACAATCGATTGATGCTCAGAATGTGTTGGAGATCAGCCTCAGCATCTAACACGCCAAAGCAGAGGTCAATTTGTGTAAAAAGTGTCTGATTTGTGGATATTTTGGTGTTGTTAAGAGCTGTTCTTTGTGGCAGCCATCTTGAATTTGGTTGACACCAAAAGTTAACTGCAGATGTCCAAACCTTCTCCAGTGGTTCATAAGATATTTTGGTAGCAAACAGACACACAAACACTGAGACATGTCAGACATTATTGTTTGCCTTCACCCTTAGTCTGCAGGTGATTTTAACTGTAAGCTAACATTAGAAAATAATTAACTGAGTATCAGTGACGCAAACCGATGTTTTACTGTCAGCAATTTTATTTGTACATTATGGTGTTACAGAAGCAGCAGCAGCAGCTACATAACCTTACAAGCCTTGCCTCAAAGCATTTCTTTTTCTCAGTTTTTGCAGTTGTAGTAGTGATAGATCAACACTGACACGTCTTTTGTGTTTTTAGGCTTAATGCAAACACCATCAGAGGTTCATTTCACAGTCCAAGAAGCTTGAAGGCGTCTCTTAAATCTTCTGTCTCGCAGGGCTGAGAGAGCAAAAAGAAGAAAAGCAACAGAACATGTTTTTTTTGTTTGTTTGTTTGTTTGTTTGTTTGGGTGGTTTAAAATGGAGCATGTTAAGAGTTGTACCTGAAGGATGCGCTTGAGTTTTCTAGACAGGCGGACTGAGTTTTGGTGCAGCCCATCCCAGGCCTTGAACTTGCTTTGTTTTCCAACCACAAAGGTCTGCCAGCAGTAGAAGTAGTCTAAACAATAATAATAAAAACAAACTTTTTTTTTAAATAATCTTCATCATCAAAATCATCAGGATAAACAAGAATAGAAAGAAAATTTTCCATCCTGTTTTGCTAATTTATGCCCTCACCCTTGTAGCTCATGACTGTGATGTGCACGCCGGCCTTCTTCAGCAGCCTCAGACCTTCTCTCTCGCGGCTGTCCTCCATGTCACAGAAGTAAAGACGGGCCACGAAGATCCTGAGACGGAGATTGGGCGTCTGGTTGAGGAACTGGGCCAGTCGGAGCGAGCAGTTGGCACAGGGAGACCAGGAGCAGAACCAGGTGATGGAGTAGCTGACCTTTCTCTCACCAGTAACTCCATACCCCCACAGACCAGGACACAAGGCTCCCAGGTAGCGCAGAAACAACAGCTATAGGAAAAATGAAGAGCAAACGAATAATACAAAAATTTAACAGCCAGTCAAAATTGAATAACTTAACTGGAAAAATATCATTTCCTGCATGAATGCAGCATAAATCATGAGTATCGAATTGGTTAGAATTTGATGAAACTGAAATTGATTTGTTACAGCTAAATGTAGCAGAAAACAAGCTAAAAGCTAAAAGGAGCAACATGTTAAAGGTCAAAAGTAGCAAAATGTGAGAGGCAAACAGCTATAAAAGCTAAAAGTAGCAGAACGCTAGTTAAAAACTAAAAGTAGTAAAGTGGTACATAGAAGCCAAAAGTATCACAAGTCCAGCTCAAATGCCAAATTACAAAATGCTAACTAAAATCAGTAAAATGATTAGCTAAAAGCTTTAAGTAGCACAATTGTATCTAAAAGTAGCAAAAGGCTATAAAAATGGTATTACAAGGCTAGCTAAAAGTAACTGGACAACTAAAAGTTTAAATTAGCAAAACTCTGCCTAATAGCTAAAATATGCAAGCAACTAGCTAAAAAAACAGAATTCAAAGGCTATCCAGAAGCTAGATGGTTCAAAAGTCTGGTCAAAATCTAAAAGTAGCAGAATTGTAGCTAAAAGCTAAAGTTTACACAAAGCCAGCTCTGATGCAAAAGTAACAAAATGCTAACTAAAAGCAATAAGAGTTAGCTCAAAGCTTAACATAGCAAAATGCTAGCTAAAAGTAGCAAAATGTTAGCTAGAAGATATTACGTAATATTAAAAAGCTTGCTAAGAGCTAAAAGTATCAAATGACTAACTAAATTTTCAAAATAGCGAAACTACCTCAAAGCTAAAAGTAGAAAAAATATAGCTAAATAAATATTTAAAATATATTGAAAAACATATACAGTATGACCTTTATATCTCCATCAAAGGCTAGAAGCTAGAAATGCAAAAGTCTATACAAAAGCTGAAACAGAATAGTAGCTAAAAGCGAAAAATAGTAAAAGGTTAGCTAAACGCGCTTAAAGTAGCAGAATGGTAGCTAAAAGCTACAAACAGTTAAAGGTTAGCTAGAAGCTCAAAGTAGCAGAAGAAGACAAATGTAAAGCAAACATGTTCAAAGAGTTATAAAAAAAATTAAATAGTTTTGGACTAAATACAAGCTGTGGCCATCTGAAATTATAAACAGAGAATTTTATCAGCTAGCACTCAAAGTATGGTATACCATACTATACCATACCATTTTATTTATAGAGCACTTAAAACAGGAACAAAGCCAACCAAAGTGCTGGTATGTGTCAGGGATTGCATTCAGCTACTACCACATCAAACTGGGGCTCAATGTCTCTGAAAATGACCAAGTTATAGCCATTTGCTAAGCTAGCTGGGGCAGCCTTCTTTATGTTTTTTATGCTTTTTATTAAATTTTTTTTTTGTAAATATGCTTCTTTTTGAGTGCTGATTTGGAGTCGTAAATAATCCAAATCAGCTGTTTTGTACTTCATCTGACAAAATCTTGTTTTCTTCTGTCTTACCCCACATTTCTTACCTCCACATGACAGCCGTTACGATTTCGGAGGTGTCCAAAGTCAAAAGACAGGGAGTCTGGGCCCACTCGCCTTTTTATCACAAAGCACAGGTAGGTCTCACACCGGCCTCTGGCCCAGCGCAAGTTCTTGTAATGATAGATGAACTTTTTTCTGGGCAAAAGCACGCTAGAACAAATGAAAATAAAATATATATATTTAG
>JARVGQ010001306.1:14265423-14278260 GCA_031762355.1 Hypsolebias martinsi | reverse complement strand
GTCATATGGTGCGTTCAGGTGCCGTTCGTAAATCCGAAACGCCGTAACTCGCGACTGCCGGAACTCGAGGACAGCCTTATATATGTACTGTATATTACTATCTCTACTTCATGGTTTTTCACGTACTGCGTGGGGCTTCAGGGTATGGATCCCCCACGATAAACAAGAGACAACTGTACTTGGAGAAAATCCAGGTATGCTGAGAGAGAACATGAAAACTCCACTCAGAAAGGCCCCTGGCTGGGATTCAAACTTGCAGCCTTCTCACTGAGAGGCAACAGCTCTACCAACTGAGCCACCGTGCCACCTAAATTTCTTACTGAAGTGATTTAATACTTCACTGGATCCACTGATGCTCAGTCTTAAGATAACAAAACATTGCTGATAAACATCTTGTCAGCACTGGGTCTCTACAGCCTTTTGTTCATGTAATAAAGCTGCTGCCTTTCAGACAAAGCATGTCAACGTTCACATTATAGAACAGCCTGTTCCTCCAGTATTTAGTTGTATCATGAACCCTGAACCCAATGAGTCAGTCAGTTTATGCCTTAGTCTTTATCTTGTGATTATGGTTTGGTTGTTCTTGGATGACCAGATCACGTTTGACTTGATTATTTACTCATGTTTAAATCAGGAAAGTTAAAACTGACCTCAGTCAATCTCTGATTATAATATACAGAGGATATGTCCGAAGATCATGAGTTCTTGGAATGAGGAAAGATGTGGTTAAAAAATAGGATTAGTTTTATGTAACCTTGTTAATTACAATTTTTGTCAAAGTAGACACTGGATTGTTTCTGTATTTGCAGCGGAGTACAAAATCATATTTGACTGAGTGCCATTAAGTTGTTTTGCAGATGTCATTGTGACATAACCTGCTTTTTTCTGCAGTTCATTTTAAATATGAAACTAAAACACTTATTTTTCTGATGCTCTGAAATAAGACACAACTAAATTAATCACAAGTTTAACAAAAACAAAGCACCACAACAAATAAATAACATTGTAGTTTTGGTCTCAGATTAAATTTGTTGCAGTCAAATAGTACAACTTCAAAGTTTTAAAAGAATAAAATGTTGACAACCTTCAGCCATGTAGGGCAAAATGTATCTGCTAGTGACAGAAATGTGCCCTTTGTCTGTTTCTGTGCAGTGATCCCACTCTCTTCACTCATACTGCGTCTCTGTATGGTAATCCTGTAATCTGAGAGCCACTTCAGCTTCACTCCCGCGGCCATGTGACAATAATGCTCCAGAGTCTGTGTCTGTGTCATTATGCACACAGTCATGTACTGGTAGTTCAAATAAATATGAGCACCTATACATTAAAGCCAAAAACTGCTGCTCCTCTGACACCCTGAACAGCGACTTTCTGTCAGCTGGCTGCCAAAGACAAGTGATTCATTTTAATCTCCTCCCAACCTGCCAGTCAGCATTGCTGTCATGGCCTTGTAGTTTTTTGAGAAGTGTTCAAGTCTGTATGTTTACTCATTTTGTCTGCACAACCCACCATTAACTAATTGGTAGAATGTTGGTTATGTATGGTATCCAGCTGTGCAAGACTTCTAGGCACCACTGCATCGTTAATTAAATCTACTTATTAAATAATGTTGACTGACTCATTAGTCCCACAGCTGAATGATCAAATAATGAGAAACACCATTTTCAAAATAAACACAAGATTACTATGTTACCTAAAATCAGTTTACCATCTTCCATTGTTCTTTGTCACAATAAACCAGTTCTATTTGTGCAGCAGTTTGATTTGTGTTTAGCAGAAACATTAGGCAGTGAAGTGCTGCAGTTTTCTACACAGAAATTGTGTGATGAGACGATCACCAAAATTATAAATCTGATTTATCCCAAATCCTAAATCAGTAAAGAAGATTAAACCTCTGTGTACCAAATACAACCAAATATACAGATGTTCTAAACATCTCAGGAAATTGCATTGGTTTCATTCAATTGTGGATGTATTGTTTTGCGCTACACTAGAGGAATGATATTATGTTGGGATGGTCAAAATAATTCTGAGATATTAGGCTTAGACAGGATAAAATCCCTCAAACATTTCAGTGACTCGCTCATGGGTATTTTATAAAGGGGGACCATTGTAACCTCAGTGTTAAAGTACAAGAGAAATATTCTGCTGGCCTTCCTAAACAACGCAAAGAAATTTAGTTATTGATTTGCAAAAAGATCTTAATTCTGTCACTTGTTCAAGGTTTCTATCACTTTTCTATTGTGCCATTTATATGTCTTATTGGAATGTTTGGTGAGCTTGATGTCTTTATTTTTTGTTCAAGCCATCAGATATGCATCTTATAATCTTGCCAGAAATTTGTTGGCATTTATGTCAAAAATTAAAACTACCAATCAGTCAGAAACTTCTTAGAGATACCAGCTGGTTCAGAAGAAGGTATTTCACACATCTGTTTTCAATGCACAACTGTCCACTGTGTTCTCTTTGCAAGGTTGAATTCCTGCTCCAAGTTGAGCACATGCTGTCCAAGAACTGTCCGACCTACTGCTATTTATAAATTAAACAAAAATCAACCTCATTATTAAAGCCAGGTATTTTCAAAGATGACACCAGCATTGCCTTTAGGTAGACCTTTTCTTTTGTTTAATTTAAAGTTTTTCTGTTTAGCCCTTTTGTGTTACAAACCAATGCAGTGTCTTAAATCCATCCCACGTTATTTTCATTACAAAAAGCCCATGCTTTTAAGAACAGCATCCTTTTGTTTGTAATAGCTAAATTGGATTAAATGAACAAAATGAATAGTACACATTCAAACGACAAGAAATCTGGAAGCAGACAGCTTTTTAAAAGTGTCAGGTCATCTTTGAATTCTTTCTCTGTGTTCATTATTTTCCACCCAGGTTTAGTAACGTGAAAGTAACTCTTTGTTTAGTTTAAGACGCTCTTCTCAACTCCTGCCTTTTCTCCTGCAGACCTGACAGTTCTAAAAGTTTTAATAGGGAGATCTTGGACAGGCACCATGCACATGCTTATACACACACATGCATGTGCACACACACACAAACTTCACAAACACGGATTCTTTTTACAGTCTGGACTTCTGCCAGGTCATCTGCCAAACCACATGGTCAACAAAACAACAAGAGCCTCCACAGACAAAACTCATTCAAACAAAGGCAGGCGTGTTTAAATGTAAGCAGACAAGACCTAATTGCTGAATACGTATAAATCAAGGAGTACAAGAGAATCAGTCTTAAAATGTAATCAGCAGCCTATAAAATACATGAGCCTTCTCCTGTAGTCTGGTCCAAGGGTCGATTTATGGTAGTATAAACAGCATTCTTCTTGATTATACGGAAAGCACAGCTGTTACACGGCATCATCATCAACATTGTTCATTTTTCAAACATGTTCTTTACATGGATAAATCCCAGAAAATAGTATTAGTTTTGCTAACTAGTACTACTTGGACAAGTAATGGTTAGTATAAACAGTAGTACGACACTTTCATGAAATAAAATTTAAGATTATCTTTGTTTTCTTCCTGTTAAAGAACATGGCAGTGGAAGGTGTTGTATAGTTGGCCTTCAGGGTCACAAGGCACATCTGACAATAGGAAGATTTTTTTTCTTGTTTCAACAAGCCTGTTTTTTTGAAAACCTTGACCGTCTGACATCCTTGGGGGCTAATGTTTGAGCACACAGGTTAAACAATTACATCGCACAAACAAATGTTTTTGTGCTGACCTGGCTGACGTTCAAACCTTTTTTGTACCCTCCTCAGTTGGCCGGCCCATGGCACATTCAGAAGTTTTTGTAGCTGGATGGAGAGCAGAATTGTCCCTCTCTGACTCACAAATTTATACAAAGTTAACAGCGAGCTTTAGCTAATGGAAAAGATGGGCAGTTTTGTGGACTAATATGGTCAAGAAGGACTTTGAAGTGCCTCTTCCCTTCATGCTAGAATAGATGGTGAGTGTGAAACTAAGCAGCTGCTGTGGAGGACTCCAGTAGTCAATTTTGAAACATCAAGGATGTGTCAAAATAAATACACTATTCATGGGTCTTAGTAAGAGGGAGCTGTGTGTACTTTATCCCACGTGTGGCCATTTGGCTGCAGGCAGCTTAGCTCTGCAGTGCACCATGTGTATTTCATTCACTGCACAGTGTACTGTATATTTTAGTCCATCTGACATCCTTATGCCCTGTGATGGGCATATGACCTGTCCAAGGCCTCTTGCACAGTAACTGCTGGGGATAGGCACCAACTACCCTGTGACTTGGAAGGTAAAAGCAGGGATGGATGGATGGATGGTTAGATGGATGGATGGATGGATGGATACTTTTCTGTGGAATGCATTCAGCATTTTTTATAGTTTGTTGGACATTTTGCGTAGTTATTACAAACTTATTGGCTAAGAATTATGCTATTGTAGACTCACGTTTAGTGTTTTTGATGAAATTGTAATTTAATTTAATATTTAAATCAACTCGGCTAGACACAAATTTATACATAGGTAAGTTATGCATATTTGCTTCTGCTTGTCTGTTTATTTTTCAAGGATACTCTTATTTTTTTTAAAGCATATCTTATTTATCCAGGCTTTTTATATAGTTACAAAACCTTAAGTCTGCACCACAGAGAGAATTCTCTGGTACCATAATTTGATTTTTAAAATACTGCCTGTGGATGGAAGAAACTCAGATGGGCCAGAACAGTGACTAAAATGAGACGGTGATTTCATCAGAGTGTGTTTAGGTACTGCACACCACAAAAAGTACCTTTTTTATATTTAACTAATAAGATGAGGTTAGAAAATATCCTCACTTTCTCCTGTGGAAGAAACATCTAGGTGTGGTCTGTTACTTCGGCTCCTGAATATAGACAACTGCAATTTTTGATTTCAAGACTAAATTTAGAGATGATGCATTCTGTCTGGGTGCAGACTTTGACTTATAGGAAATTTTTGTAGAAGGTTGAGTAAATGTGGTCATGCTCTGCAGATTTCCAGTCACCAAGAAAGGACATGCAGAGATTCATGCAGCACAGCCTCTATAGGGTCAAAGCAGAGGAGAGAAGGGCTGTAGCAGCAAGGTGCAGACATCCCAGCTTTATTTGCCACTGAAAATTGAGAAGTCTTAGGCACTTGATTTTACAGGTAGTCCTCGGTTTACGTTCGAGTTCCGTTACAACGACCCGGTCGTATACTGATTTGAACGTAACCCGAAACTGAAAGCACATGGCAAACGGTAACGGCATTTTAAACACGTTTTTTTCAATGTAACACAACAACAGTGTACTTAAAATGCCGTTTTGCTGTATTTCCAAGCAGTTAGCTAACACAATACCCTAAAAAAAAATCAAAAAACACATAAAATGCTGCATAAAAAAGTCAACGTGAGGTGTGTTGACGTCACTGGGGAGGTGGTCGTAAATCCGAAATGCCGTAAGCCGGGGGTGACGTACACCGAGGACTACCTGTATATTCTACTACAGGTCAGAGTTTTCTGGTGTAAACCCAAAACAACCTCTGCAGACGGTAAAACTGAGTGGTTCAAAAGCAAATGCAAGTTGCTGTTATCAACATTTAGCAGAAACAGACACAGGAACATAATGTGGAAGTTGAAGCCAAAACAACATGATTGACCCCTGAAGTGGTTTCAGTACTTTGTTTTATGTATTTTACATTTCAATTTATGCTTGTTGGTCTTTGCACTGTTTGTTTTTATACAATCTTATCTGATGTTTCTTTCTGTAAAATGTCCTTGGGTGTCCTGAAAGGTGCTCTTTAAATAAAATTATTATTATTATTTTCATTATTATTATAGTACAGTGTTTAAATCAGTGTGGGGAAATAGGGGGACTAGGCAGGACGTTCAGCCTCACATCTCAAACGTTCTGTCTCTTGCTCCAAACAAACAACATGGCAGCACCCATCGCGTTAGAACGACGGTCATCACCGGACATACCCTGAACTTTGAAGTTAAAAAGGATCCCTATCAGAGTCAGATTGCACAGAGGAACTGTTGATTGAGAGAGAAGAACTCCTGGAGGACTCAGCTGATCTGCAGTAAGATAAATTTATTAGCCAGAGTGCACACAGTTAGTGAAACAGCACTAACGGTTTTCAGTTTGGAAAACGGCGACGATGTAAAGGTTGTCTTTTACAAAAGTAACAAGATATGTCTTGAATTGTGGAAATGTGTTCCCTGCTCTGTTCTAAACAGCTTTTTGCTTAAATCCTCCATGCAAACATCTCACTGATTCTCCAAACACAGCTCCATCAGACATCTCTTTACTGCAGGTAAGATACTGAGTGCTCATAGCCCCTACACACAACCCCACTTCAAATAACAGTCTTCAACTAAGCAGTAAAAGGCCTCAGAGATGACTAAAAGTGAATTCCCCCTCCTGCCTGACTGAGACCTTGTGCCCCCCGCAGGTGTTTTGAAGACAGAACATCTGTTTCAGCTCATTTCAGGAGAGGCCTTTCTTCAGAAACAGTTGATTGTGATCTGGTAAAGAAACTGAATGACGCTAAAATCTTGAGGCGCAGGCTGTAAAAGATGATGGCAGTTCTGCACACTGAACACATCTGGATCCTGACGGTTATACTTGTTAGAATTAGCAGATTAGAGTTAAATGTTTTTACATGTATTCACATAAAAAACTACAAATCATGTCCTCAATAAGACCTGTTTCTTGTTCTTTGTGGAGTTTGGATCTTTTATGTTGATTGTTTTTAACACAAGTTCAAGCGAGGACTCTCTCTCTATATATATATATATACACATATATATATATAGTGTGTCTGTTTTGTTTTGCCGTACCTTGGTGAGGTGATACACACACTGCTGGAAGGTGTGCATGATGACATCATCCAGCTGTGCCAGCGCCTCTGAGCAGGTGTCCATGTCAGCTGTCAGGACCGGATCCCCGGGGGCTTTCCAAGAAACAATCGGTGAGATCAATTAGAGGCTCAGCGACAGCTTTTATTTCTGAGCTGACACAAAAAAAAAAAAAGATTGCTGCTAATTTGAAACTGTGGAGCTCCTCGAGCCAGTAATTTCCACCGCTTCCAAACTCCCCTTACCTTCAAATTCCCACTCCTTCTCCATGTTCTCAACTTTGACCTGGAAGAAGTTCAGCAGCTCTGTTGCGTTGGACATCCAGAACATGAGGGGCCGCAGGTCGGACGCCAGCGTTTGGACGTTGGGCGTGCTTATCTCCACGTCTTGCTCTGTGGAACTGCACGAGACGTTCGGGTGACTCCAGAGCTCTGTTATTCTGCACATTCTCCTGTGACTCGTTTGTTTGCGTTTTAAACCGCACCGAGAGTAAAAAAATAGGCCGAGCTATTATTACCCGGCTATATTTGAGCTTTTTCTTCAAACATAATTATTTTACGTTGCCGTCATCACACCGCAAAGATTTCCCGAAGATATAACAGCACGAGCACAGCGATACCATGACTCACTCAGCAGGAGATCTCTAGACAGAGGAAACATTACGCAGAGCAGAAAATCGTCTTACTTTTGCGTGGGATGCTTATCCCCGAATTCCTTAATGTTATCCTGCGAAGAGAGTTGGAGACACATCTTTTAGTGAGGGGGCGGTGGGGTGACAGTCTGGCCCCGCAGCCAGGACAATTACAGCACATTTTCCAGCAGGAGGGAGGTGACATCAGCTCATCCTCGCTCCTGTTCGCCACCCCGGCAGGCCACAATGAAGGCCAATGTGTCTGCCTTTTTTTTTTTTTCTCTGTCTGACTGAATGTGGTAATCTCACGTAGCCTACCTGCTGGTTTTCATTCCCCCTGCCGAGTTCGTTTAAGCGTCATGCAATGCTACATTTTCATTATGTTCATATAAAACCTTTCCACAGAACCCCACCTCAGAGGATATGAACAGTTTTTTGAAATTGTCTAACACCGAATCATGACAATTTAAACAAAAGTAACTTTGGCACAAGCTAATCTACAGTTAAAAAAAGTAAAGATCAAACTTACAATTAAAGTAACACAGTAGCTGGTCTGTGTGATTTGATTTGTTGCATTTTTACCTCTTAGGTTCATTTGATGGATCATAATGCGCGTTAGTGTTTTTATGGTTTGCTTACCCAGACGATCTCTTTGATCAGATTGGCTGACTTGAGTAATATCTGAGGCGTGAGAGCAGGGTCCAGGTGTTTGGAGGCGTGATCAATCATGATTGACAGCAGGTATGCGGGCGCTAAAGGCCCCCCACCAGAGTCTGGAGAGGAATTTTTAGAGATTATCTCCTGAAAGAGAATAGAAATAAAAAAATAATAAAAAAAAGTGAATTATGACACCATATTTGTTAAGAGTTGAGTTTACACCTACTGTCTGGGTGTCTCACCTGTAACAAGGTATCTGCATGGCGGGAATGGAACTTCAACACCGCCTCAGTGGACCCCAGATAATTCCTCAGTGCCTCTTGTCTGTCCGCTACACCTGAAGGGCAGCAGGTGGTGGACATGTCAGCCTCCCATAGCAGCGTCAGTGCAAGCGGCGGGGCAGGGGTCACGCGAGGGTCACGGTACAAGAACAGGAAGTGGTCCCCCAGACCAATCACATCCCCGGGCCTCAGGACAGTTTCCCTGTACAGGGCCACTCCGTTGTGCGTGACCACGCCTCCTCTGAAGGGTCGCATCAGAGCTGGGGTGGAAGTTGATTTAATTAAACTTTATGTTTCTTTTTTTAATTTTATTTTTAATTTCACTCTTTTTTTAGATTGAAGGCTTTCAGTACCTTGTCCAGTGGGCGTCTCTGGAACAGCAGCGTCTCTCCTGACCAGCAGGTGTCTGACCAAAAGGTCAGGGGCGGACAGGAACGTATCCACCTTCAGGGGCTTCTTCCCCTTCCTCTCTCTTTCTCTATCCTTCTCCCTCTCATTTATTGTGGGCTTTCTCCCAAACACATGCGTATGCCCCGTCATGATGTACAAAACAAAGTCCTGCACAAAACGCACATCAGACAGTCATGGAGGTCTGTTATCAGCCAGGTTTATATCAACCTCCCATCGGACGTTAAGATGAACAGAAGGTTGTTGATAGAGACTGAAGTGTGTCACAGTTTGTAACAATGGGGAGCTGTGTGAGGTCATTGTGCGAGATGGAGTGATGTGCACAGAGGGGGTTTGTACACAGGATGGGTAAATTGTTGGGGCTTTGTGTTGCTTTGTGCTGGAGAATGGGAGAAGCCTTCAGAAGGTTGGGAACCTTGATGGTATGTGGCGATTACAGACATGCAGGTATGATGTCATGTACTGGGTGTGTGCACACGTGTTCCTCTGCACAGCTCTGTTAGCCTTCATTTGCATTTATGCACATAAGCCATAAGTGTTTATGTGCATGTGGGGGTGATGTTTATGGCTTTTTCTGTAAATAGTAAATGGATTGTACTTATATAGTGCCTTTCTATCTCATCAAGATACTCAAAGCACTTTACAACACAATCTGCCCTCATCGACCCATTCATACAGCACTCTACTAGATCTATACAAAGAGTACTTTCACATTCATGCACCAGTGGGACACACATCAGCGGCAACGAAGGGTTCAATGTCTTGCCCAGGGACACTTCGGCATGTGACTGCTGGTGGAACTGAACCTCAACTCTTGCATTGGAGGACGGCTGCTCTAACCACTCAGCCACAGCCGCCCCATACATCTGTGCACAACATCTGTCAGCATGCCTTGCCTTGCTCTGATCATAGCCCTGCAGCAACAGGAAGTAGGGCCGGTCTGTGGGGGGAAGGATCAGGCTTTGTGACATCACTTCCAGGTCACAGCTGGAGTAATCCTTCTCATGGTCCGCTGGCTGATTTGTCCATCGGACCTTCGCTTCTGCTCTCAATGCTCTGACCTGAAGAGAAGGTTGAATAAACGGTGGTTCAATGAATTCATCCTGAGGTGAAATAGTCGCCAGTTTTCGACTAAACACCTTCAGATTTATGGAAATAAGATGTTTTAAAATAATATGTGATCATCTTTGTTACCTGTCCTGGCTGCGGGCTGATCATGCTCACGATGTTCTTTCTGTCCGGCGCCACTTCGTTGTTGTTGGGGCGGTTGCCTGAACCCCGCGGGTCGTTGCTGACATGGTTGCCTTGACGACGGCGCAAACTCAAGTTCATGTCGCTGATGCTTCGCCGGAGCTCGCTGTTCCTTGCACGGTGACCGCTGTCGCTCCCGTCTGGTCCCGATGACATTCTGCTCCTCCGCCAGCGCACACCTGTTGGGCAGACAATCACAGCGCCCATCTGTTGTGTAACGCATTAAGAGCCAGCGTTACCTTCGCATGCCGAGTGTCATACATACCACTGTGGCTCTCCCCCTTCTTCTCCCGTTCCTTCTCCTTCTCGCTTTCTTCTCTCTCATAGTCTTCCTTCCTTTGGATTTCAAAGCGTCGCTCAAACCCATCCTTAGGCCGCCACATGTCCACCAACAACAAAGGACATTCCCATGGGGCAACACTTCTGCGGCACTCTGTCTCCCATTTGGTAGTCCCATCTGGCTGATGTACAGGCTTTCCAATGACATCACACAACAAGAAGTCCTCAGGGCTGTGTTTCTGGACAACTAAAAAGGTCACAAAGGAAGAGGAGAGCAGTTATTTTCCCTTACACAGCTGCTTATTACCAACTGGTTGCGCAGCAGAGATCCAAAGGAGAGAAAAACGGTTGTTTCTCATACCTGTATCCTCCGTCTCCTCCTGTTCTCTGTCCGTGTAGCGAGTGATGACCTGGTCGATGAGCTGCCTGGCTGTGGAGTGAATGTTGGCCAGCAGAGAGCGATAGTTGGCTCCGCCATAGAGAGCATCCCCATAGATCTTGATCAGGCCTGTGGAGGAGCCAGTGGGCAAGTAGTGGTGGGAAGAAGGGGCAGCCGACTGAGCCCAGATCTCTCTCTCCGTCTCCCCCACCGCCCGGTCCCGGTCACTGTTGGAGCGCCCCCTCAGGAAGAGATGGGAGAGACGCTTTGTGCGGGACTGAGGGCCAGCGGGCCGAGGCCTGAGGACGGCCGGGGAAGGAGACGGGGACGGGGTAGGGGAAGCCAGCGAAGGGGTGGAGTTGGAAAGGGAAGAGGAAGGAGCAGAGGGGGCCTCGTGGAGCGAGGCTGCGTCAGAGCTGGTGGTGGACCTGGACACACCAGAGAGGAAGAGACAGATGGAGGGGACAGGAAGGAGAAAGGACGTCAGGAAGTCAGCTGTAAATTATAACTGAAAAACAAGAACAAAAAGACGGGAAGATGACCGTCCTGAAAATATACTAAAACACACTAAAAACAGCTGCGTCAAAAACAACCTGTCGTGTCAGCTGTAATGAAATAACAATGGTTAAACCCACAAACTCTGTTAGAGCAATTAACTTAAACTTATTAAAAAACAAACAAACTGTGCCATTACACCAGGCACCATTTTAAAACACTCAAGTTCAAGGTTCTTTATCGTCATTCACATCCCATGTGGTACATGAGGTGGAACGAAACGTTGTACTCAAGGTCCCAGTTCCAGCCAAAAATAGCAAAAAAAAATTACTGTGAAAATAACACAAAATAATAATTAAATAAATAAACAATAACACAAAAATACTGTGTTGTTTTGTATCTTCTGTGTCTTCCTGTCTTATGTGCACCATGTTTCTGCCATGCACTGTCACAGCAGCACGCTCTAGTGACAACAAGTAAAAACAGCAACAGGCCATAAACACATTCAACATGTAAACCTAAAACCACGACGCAGTCCTATTTGTAATCCCGAACTTCTAGTTAAATTCAACTAACCCAACCCTGGGTAGTTTTACCTCAGCAGGGCTGAGTTATCAATTCAACAACGGACTGTGTTAAGTTTTCTACTCAAAAAGTGAATTAAAATGTATTTTTTTTATTATTAAATAAAGTGACTAAAAAGACGAGTTAAAACTAACCCAAAGTCTGCCTTGATCCAATTTAGGTTGGTGCAAGCTAGCTGGTGCTAACTGCTAATAGTGTCAAATAGCTAGCACAAACAAATGTCATTTTAGGAACATATACAGTATTTACTGCCAAGCTCAAAGTAAAGCTGTTAATGAAAGTAAGTTTAATCTTTTATGTCATATATATGTTATTCAACAATTAAGGAATTACATCAGTGGTTAAGAACTCACCAGCTGTTGTTTTTGTACTAATAGTGCTTGGAGTATTCTTAGTTTAGCATATTTCTTAGTTCATATCTTAGATATTATTACTGTTTTTCTTTGCAATTTATACTTTTGTTGGATGTAACTGGGACCTGTATACACAATTTCGTTCCACCACATGTAACACTTTTATTTTTTTTACGTACTGTTGATATTATTTATTGAAAAAAGCTTAGTCACCAGTCAACTTATTGAAGCTTGTCCTCTCTTAAATTTGTGTTAATTTTATTTTTGTTAAATGCATAAAACCGCCCGAGACTCTGCTTTCCAAGGTTGAAGACAATAGTTTTGGACCAGTTGTCCTTATTCAGGGGGGACAAAAATTATTATTTTTATTTTATTTTAAATAAAACATTTACATGTATTTTTTGACACAATAAATCAAAAACAAGGTTTAAGTAAAAAAAAAAAAAAAAAAAAAAAGCACACCAAGGGTAAGGGGCCAACTTTTTAGGGGTGGCCACAGCCCCCCATTTGATAAAACAGAATTACATTAATCCAAAGCAAAAGTACCTGAAGCGGAAGTAGCCGAAGTGGAAGTGGCCAGAATCCCATTTGAAAAAACGAAATTACATTTGAAAAAAAAACAAAAAAAAACGGAAATACAATACGCCCAAGCAGAAGAAGCCAAACCGCAAAAAGCCAAAACAAAACT
>JARVGQ010001306.1:14241166-14252069 GCA_031762355.1 Hypsolebias martinsi | reverse complement strand
AAAAAAAAACTCTACCCCGCTGCTGTTCGTGATGACGTCATCGTGCTGTTGGAGGACGCAAGCGGCTACAAACCTCCCGGGTCCACTCAGCACCTGCCACACATCTGGACTGGACTGTTTTACCGGAAAGACCTCACCATAAAGGTAAAAAAGTCAACTTTTATTTTCTCAACTAGGGGATTTATTTTCATACCGAGTGTAAATGTTTAAACATAAGTTGACAAAACTTACAGAAATGCTTTAAAATAGGAGAAATAAGAAACTGAACTGCTGCTGTATTTTAAAATATACAGATAAGCTGCTCCATCACTTTTAGCTCATATATGAGCTGAAGTTGAGCAGAGACTGCAGGAAGTGAAGGGAGGTGTTTACTTTCAGTTCTGATGTTTTAGTGAATTCAGAATAAAAGCAACTCTGCTCTGCCTCACAGGGAGGCCTAACATCCTCCATTAGACATCTGAGGGGTTTAAAAGCTTCCAGGAGGTCAGTAGACCTCACAGATCATTTGAATGTCCAGATGTTTGATGATATGCCTTTTAGAAAACAATTACTCATAATTCTCCCCTTTTTGCCTCCATTTTTTTAAAGGTTTTTCTGGATTTTCTACTGTTTTGTTTGAACAATTGGATACAAACTCTGTGGAGCTTCAGTTTGGGAGTTTTTCATCCTCATCCTCACAGATCAAGATGGAGCCGCTGGAGGATGGCAGGGTAAACAAAGCTCTTTCTTACATTTGTTCCTGCAGCACTTGCTGCATAAAGCTTTATTTGATTTTTTTTTTTCGTGTAGCTTTCAACAATAGGCTAGCTGTGAAGCCATTCTCTACATTTCTGTATTTTTCCACTGTGGGAACAGCAGAGGCTCCACACGAGAGCAGAACATTTCAGGACGTGACTAAGCAGGCAAGAAAAAACTAAACTAGGCAGGATAGTTGGGTGCAAGTTTGAACTTGAGTGTGTACGTATTTGATTCCCTGCACACTCCAAACAGGCATGTGGTGAGTGATGCAGCAAAAAAATAAAAATAAAAATAACAGGAATTAATAACAGGTCCAATTATGCAAGATATATTTCTTTAAACTTAAATCCATAATGTTGTACAACTAATCACTGGTTTCCTTGCTGTGTAAGAAGCCGTCAGCTTCGCAAACCTTGCTTTTGTAAGAATTTGCTTCACGTGTTACATCACATTTTTGCTTCATCTGAGAAAGAAAAACTAACAGCAAGGTGACAGGGCAATGAAAAATTTATTTGCTTGTTCATTTTTACGTTTTTTTTTTTTAAAGAAAGACTTTAAAATAATAATAATAAAAAGGAATCAGGATAAAGCACTTGGGGAAAAATAAAAAAAATCTGCCCTTTTTGGGGGTCATTTAAGGTCATCAAACCTAAAATAAATCCATAAAAGACAGGATTTTATTCGTATAATAAGGAAAGCTAAGGCTAATCTTATAAATACAGAACATTGACAATGTTTTTTTAAATAAACCAAACCTTTTAGTTGCCAGGTTTGTAACAGTTTAAAAAAGGACGCTTAAAAATGCACTAAAAATCGAGTTTAAATCAGTTTTCGCTGGTGCTGGTTCACAATCAGAATGCTCAATAAGCTAAAGGAAAGTTGCTGAACATGCAACAATGTAAAAAAAAAAGTTTTTACAAAGGTAAAAGAGCAACAGTTTTCAGTTTCGACCTTCTATAACAAAACCAAGGCAAGTGTTTTGTGACGTGTTTGTATTTTTGCCGATGATATGTTGTTTTATAAAGAATAGGTCCAAATGGTAAAATGTGTGGTAAAAACATACATGATACCATTTTACCAAATTGTTAAAAGAGTGAAGGACCTAAATTAAATGAAAACATGCATTTATTTAGGTCCTTCATGCTTTTTAAACAAGAAAAAATGTTTTGTTGCCCTTCCAGCAATTATTAAAAAGTAAAGTGAATTTTGAGTTTTTCTTTAGCTTTTGTCCTGAATTAATCTAGAGAATGAGTATTTATGAGCCGAGAGGATATACTGGTACCCAGTTTTTACTTTTTACATCCCCAAACAGAGAACTTAGTGTTCCCTTGCTCTTAGCAGCAGAGGACGTTGAGCAACATCACTGTCTTTCCTTGTGGTTATGAAAGGAAACCTACGTGACACGAAGACGAGCTAAAATGACTGCAGCTCGTTGCAGCCACAAGCCTGACACCGTGTTGGTACAACCCCGAGCCAGCTGTGGTATGATCATACACTGTCTGGAAGTGATGCTCCCCGCTCATATGGCCACTCCTTAATTAGAAACTATCATATAGAAATAAGTAGATTTTAAGGCTAAAGTTGTTCTAAATCCACATCAGCATCACCCTGCACATGAAATTAATTTTCATTCGCTCGCACATCCACATGCATCAGCTCTGCTAAGTTTCAGTCAGTTGAAAACTGTTATCGCCCACCGGCACGAAAGGCAAACTGCCTGCCTGTGTGTGTTATTGTAGTTTATCTGTCTGTTAGCAAAATTTCTCATGAACCAGCTGCTGGATTTTGCTGAAACTCTCAGGAAGTAATCACTGAGTGGGCCTCTACAGCTGATTGACATTTGGAATTTATCCCTTTCAAGGTGGCCACCACCATTAATTGACGTTGCTAAACACAAAATTGGCTATTACTCAGTCAATTTTGTAGAGTTTGAAGTGAAATTTGGTGTGGTTGTAGCTGAGAGTCATTCCCAATATATTTGTGAAGCATTAATAGATCACTTAACAGCTTTATGTAAAACTTAAACTTTAACAGTTGGATGCAACCCTGTCTGTCTGTTAGCAAAATATTTAATAAACAATTGGGATGCTTTTTATGACACTGTCAGAAAGTAATTACTGGGTGTGCATCTACAACTGATTAACTTTTTAAGTCAACTAGAGTCAAGATGGCTGCTGCAGCTCTTCAACCTTAGAAACAGAAAAATGGCTATGAATCAGTCAGTTTCATAGACGCCGAGCTTTAATCTGGTGTACTGGTACCCGGCAGTCACCTCCAACACATACTCGAAGCACCAGCAACTTGCACAAGATCTTCATTTCAAATAGTTGCTCGTTTCATTCTCTTATTTCTGTTGTCATTTGTTCTGAGCAGAACCAGAATCAGAACACAGTGTTTCTTCATGCAGCCTTGTTTGCGTGAGACACAGACCTGAAACATTCAAAAAGCTGCCACAATATTTCACATCACTGTAAACTTTTTTTAAGGCCATGACATTCAGTGTAGTGTGGTTATCAGCTGCAGCTGTGTGGTTTTCAATCATCAGCCCAGTGTCAGTATTAAGAAAGTCATGACTTCCTCCTGCGCCTTTTTTCAGCAGCTTGTTGCTTTACGATAAGTTAAAAAGGCTCCTGGTGGATGATGCATCACAAAGACTGTTGCTGTTAACGCGCTCATGGACAGAAAGGAATGCGGGGCTCTCGTAATTTAAAATAATAACGACTGCATGGAGGAACGGGCTGTTCGTTTCCAGGGGGAGTCTCTGAGTTTGTTCTGAATCAAAGCAGGAACAAACTTTGATGATGTTTGAAGATGATGTTGTGCACAGGACAGAGCAGTTTGTGCTTCTCCGGGCGGTTAGGGCCGAATCAGCAGCAGCTGAAAGTGCTTTGATCAAACCAAGTTTTTTTCATTTCACTCAGAACTGTTGTCGCTACTTTCACATGGTTTTAAGTTCAAGTGAAACTTCTCTTTGGGATTCAGTTCTGCTTGGCTGGAGACTTTTACATGTTAGAAGTCCCACTTCTTAGCAACCCCTGCCATGCTAAACTGATTTTGATCAGGTGTTCCATGAGCTAAACCCACTTTGTTTCTTAAACCAGCAGGAGAAAACTTTCACTGAAGGGCTCTTATTATTTCAGGGTGCCTTAAGCTACTTATCTGGAACATGCCTCGGCTACAAACCATGGAGTTTGAGCACCTGATCTCAGAGCTGCAGCTGCTAATGTGCAGATCTGACACGAACGTTCGCAGAAAGGCTCAATGTGTAATTTACCACTGTCACTGTGGACAACCGGAGCTTTGTCGAGACAGGGACTGGACGACTCCATCAATCAAACTGGGGGAGTGATTGTGCATGGGCTCCGTCTGTTGCAGGGACGTGTCATAACTTTGTCTTTGTCTGTCCCAGCAGTCCAAGAAGAAGGTGACTCCCTACCTCCTCTACTGTGTTTCAACGGCGGTCATCGGCTCGCTGCAGTTCGGCTACAACACCGGGGTCATCAATGCACCTGAGCAGGTGTGTGATGGCGTCCTGCTCGCCAAAAACGCTGAATAAATCCGTTTCGTTCTCCAAGAGCATGAACTTCCTCTCATGTCAGAGTTGAACATTTCACCGCCCTCGAGTGGGAACGTTCAAGACTCCACCGCCTCTAACGGTGCCATTCTTTTCTTTTCTTTATTTTTTCTCTGCTAGAAATTGCGAGTGTTTTTCAGTAATGTCTCGGCGGAGCGGTTCGGAGAGCCCCTTTCCCCGGGGTCCACCACCATGGTGTGGAGCTTCGCCGTGGCCATCTTCAGTGTTGGGGGCATGATCGGCTCCTTCTCTGTTGGAACTATGGTCAACGCCTTCGGCAGGTGAGGAGCCGAGGGGGTTTGTAGCTTTCATCGCACCCAGAGTGTTTGCATTTCTTTGCTTTGACAGGCATTTGGATAAATCATGGAATTGGAACTTCTCTGAAGCTAAAGCTTCTTTTGTTGCTTGATTCGTTTGTCTCATCATCATCAGGCGAAAGTCCATGCTGATCGCTAACATCCTGGCTGTGCTGGGCGGTGGTCTGATGGGACTGTCGTCTCTGGGTAAATCCTTCGAGATGGTCATCATCGGCCGGCTGATCATCGGTCTGTTCTGTGGCCTGTGCACCGGTCTGACACCCATGTATGTGGGTGAGATCTCCCCCACCGCTGTCCGAGGAGCCTTCGGCACGCTACATCAGCTGGGTGTGGTTATTGGCATCCTGGTGGCGCAGGTACACTTGTAGGGTTCGCTATTAAAGAAGTCCATATAAAAAAAAGCCAACATTAGCTTTAGTTATGACTTCATTCCTTGATTTTTGTGTTTTAGATCTTTGGCCTGGAGTCTCTGCTGGGTTCAGATGATCTGTGGCCCGTGCTGCTCGCCCTCACTGTCCTGCCAGCCATACTGCAGACTATCATGCTGCCCTTCTGCCCCGAAAGCCCTCGATACCTCCTCATCAACCTCAACCAGGAGGAAGAGGCAAGAAAAGGTTCGTCAAAACTTCCCTCACGTATCAAAGACACGCGATGACATCATCTTCAACTTTAGCCTGTGTTTTATGGAGAGTCCGAAGTGGAGCTTTTCAAAGCGTGTGCAGACAGATGAGAAAAGCTGCTGGTCACCACATGGCAATAATCTGAGAGTTCGGGTTGCCGTGGCGACGTGAGGTTCAGCTTTGTCTCCAGCTCAGATTTGAAACGGACTGAAAGTCATAACTCCTAATGACTTTCTTGTCCTAATGACACGGTTTTGGCACCCTGAGATGTTCGCACGCACATCCATGTGACATTTGTGTTTCTGGTGTAAAAAAAAAAAAAAGTGAGCAGACAAGTGAGTTAAAAATACAAAGAGAAACTTCTGTTTTTCTGTGGAACGTCTGCTCTCGTTTTCTCTTGGGGTCTATGTGGCGGTTGGGTGTTTTCTTGGAGGCTTCTGGTGCAACAAGTACCAGTCTGTTGGCTTAGAGACTCGTTTTCCAACTTACCCTCCAAAAATCGTACCTATTCATTGTGTTTTACTGATGAGTTAACAAAGAAAAACAAAAACAGTATGATGACTTTTCTTCAACCCTTCTTCCTCGTGCAGCACTGGAACGCCTGCGCGGCTGTGAAGACGTGGACGATGACGTTCAGGAGATGAAGGAAGAAGGGATGAAGATGGCTATGGAAAAGAAAGTGACCGTGCTCGAGCTCTTCCGCTCGCCGAACTATCGTCAACCGATCGTCATCGCCATCATCCTGCAGCTCTCTCAGCAGCTGTCCGGCATCAACGCCGTGAGTGTCCTTCGTATTCTGTGAAAAAAGCGATGTAACATGATCAGTGCGGATCGAGGGAAAGATCCTTAAACTCACACAGGAGATTTAATGTCACTGATGTTTCTGATAAGTTGAAGAAGAGGAATGTTTCTTGGCTCAAGGAACGGTTTGATTGGAAAATCACATGGACATTTATGAAATGTACATTGACATTTGAAATGAACATTGCATTAGTAATTAAAATTCTAATTAGAAACATGAAACTAAAAATATAACACAAGTCTTGCTAAATAAAGACGAGTCAAAAGTGAATAGAAAATATTATGTGCAGTGAATAATGTCCACAAGGACACAAGGTCTCAAAACCATAAAGAGATAATTTATGTCTTTTGGTGTCGGGTTCCAACGACATGTCAGGAACAATTAATATTCTGCTTGTTGTAGATAGATCGTTTTAAATAAGCCAGGCTTAATTCTGACCAGATTGCCAAGCTCAAGGTTAGTCCGAGCAGGAACAAGACCAAAGTGGATTACTAAGAACAACTGCTGCCCCATAAATATCAGAGTGGTTCATCCACTATTTTACAAAACCTTACGTTGCTGTCAGTTTGTCATTACACATGTATTTTGGCAGAAACATAGTTTTCCTGAGTGCGTTCAAAACTATTCAGAAAGTGTTAGCTTAGCTAGCTGGTCCTGCTGCTATCTAGGCTACGCTTACTAATACTGTAGCTTAAAATTACTTTTAAATCAGTGTAATGTGAAACTAAGTGTAATGGTTTATAAAGTTTGCAAGAACAGTTATACATTCTTTTAGACTGGGGTTCTTTTGAGACTGTAGAAATTTGTTTTGGTCCTAGCTTCACTTGGGCTAGCTGTGTTAGCTTGTCAGTTCATCAGAATCAGTTTTATTATCATAATTGTACCAAGATACAGTGAGATTATGTTCGTACAGTCGTCTGAAAGATGTGAAGTGCACATTGCTGCTGCTACAAGAGTGCAGCTTCCTATCCTTTTATCAGAATACTTTTTTTTTTTTTAGATAGAAAATGGTAAAAAAGGCCATGAGGATGGACAGTGGTATTACAAAAAATATTTTTTCACATCTTGTCTTATCAGGACACGATTTAAGACATCAAAAACTCTACCAGCAAGCACATTTATAAAGACGTTACATATGCATTAGACGTCAAGACAGTGTGTCCATGAAGCACTTCCAGACAGGCCATGGTCCTGAAAAGATGTTGGTCAGTCAGCAGTTCTTATAAGCCTGCACAGAAGTTCTCGTAGAAGGGAGGGTGTTGTGATAAACAAAGCTTTTTCCTTACTTTACCCATGTCCCAGGAGAAATTTGATAGTCGGCCTGCTTTCAAGGCCAAATGGGGGAGTCAGATTCAGATAAGCCACAATTGCTGATTTTCTTCAGGCAGACTGTTTTTTTTTTTCTTGTCATCCTTAGTCCTGATGGTACGTTCAAGATCCAAAGTGGCCAGATTTATGGGCATTCCACTGATCCACGCTATGAGCCTCATTCATTCAGAGCTAAAGGCCTCTTCTCCAAACTGAAGTCATTGAAAGGGCCATCTATCACATTTACAGTGTTTATTTACAAGTGATGTGCAGTAAGTCAGGGAGGAGGCTGGAACCCTGAAGAGCAAAGAAATGATTAGAGCGCTTGTAGTCAAGGGTGATAATGTAATTGCTGATCTTTCTTATGATGGAGGTCAGGGTCAGACGTAGGGAGAGCTGACCCAAATGATTCCGGGTGAAGGAAGAGTATGTCTGAACAATGGCAGGCATTAGGCAAGTGGTAAGAAGGTGTGGAGGCAGCTGAAGAGGCACAGAGGAGCTCAAGGTCCACAGAGGAGGATTCAGGAAATGGGAAAACATCAAGGGTTAACCACCTGAGGCACAGAGAGAAATACAAAATCGTTAATATTTGTTTTTAGACATGCATAAATGCTAGAACAAGATACCGTTGGTAGGTAATGCTCCAGCGCTGCCTGAATGTCTTCTGCAGCCTTTTATGCTCCTCATGCTCCACAGGTGTTGCTGGTTAGAGTCTGGCTGATGATGCAGGAGCTGGCAGAGCATAACTCCCACATTACTAATTATTTCCAGTATTACAAAGCATTTACGTATACTTTTACAATATCCAGTGCCTTTGCTTTTAGTGGGAAGAGAGGGAAACTAAAGTAATTTGTGACTAGCTAAATGACAATCTCACAAATCAGCTAAAAAGAAACAAAAGCAATGAACTAAATCATTATTTTCCTATACAGGAAATTTCAAAAGTATGTTTTAGGGATGCACTTTATTATCGGCATGGCATCGGTATCAAGCGATATTAGCAATAAAGTTAAATATTGGACATGGGCCAGTCCATCAAATAATTCACTGATATAAAAGGCACTGTTTTTTTTAATATACAAAGTACTGTATATTATATATTTATATAGTGTTACATCATTTTTAGCCTCCTTTTTGGCATCTGCATTTGGTAGCAGGCCAAATTGACAAAGACCATGCAGAATAATGTAGTATTTTAATTCCAGAGCAGAGAAAGCTATGTAATGTCTGGTCTAGGGAAAAATATCGTTATCGGCCAAATAAGTTTTAACATATCGGCATATTGGATATCGTCCAAAAACCCAATATCTTGCATCCCTAGTATGTTTGATTAGTTCAAACAATTTTTTTTCCTTTTCTCTTTTCAGGTCTTCTATTACTCCACAGGCATTTTTAAAGATGCTGGTGTAACTCAACCCATCTACGCCACCATAGGAGCTGGGGTCGTCAACACTGTGTTTACAGTCGTCTCTGTAAGTGTCTGCACAGACAGAGTTACTATAAACAAATTTCCCCCCCCCCCATTTCTTTTGCAAATTTATATTTGGTTTTGTTTTCTGCACACCAGCTGTTTCTTGTTGAGCGGGCAGGACGAAGGACGTTGCACCTGGTTGGACTGGCAGGAATGGCCGTCAGCGCCCTCATCATGACTATCTCCTTGGCTTTAGTGGTGAGGACTTTTATTTAGCTTATTTTGCAAACAGTTGCTTCCATGTTACATTTTATTTTTCACTTTAACACGTTTCCATTCTTGTTTTTGTGCAGAAAACCAACCAGTCCTTGAGTTATCTGGCGATTGTGGCCGTTTTTGCCTTTGTTGCCAGTTTTGAGATGGGTCCTGGTCCCATCCCTTGGTTCATCGTCGCTGAGCTCTTCTCTCAGGGGCCTCGACCTGCTGCCATGGCCGTCTCCGGTTGCTCCAACTGGACAGCCAACTTCTTGGTTGGGCTGGGATTCCCAAAACTGGAGGTACTTTTAACACTGAGAAAATATATATATAAAAAAATTAAATTACGTCCAACTTCCAGTTTGTTTCATAACAAATTTCTCTCTTTCTTTCAGGAGCTTTGTGGTCCATACGTGTTCCTCATCTTTATGGTCTTTCTCATCATATTCTTCATCTTCACCTACCTGAAAGTTCCTGAAACAAAAGGACGGACCTTTGACGACATTGCGCAGGGATTCGCTGCCGCACCCGCCCATTCCTTGGTGCCTGAGGCAGTGGTTGTCAACTCACCAACCAGTCCAGAACCGGTACCCATGTCCCCCACAGAGAAAGTACCCATGGTGGATCTTCCTTCAGAGAAACAATGAGTGACTGTTCCAAACGGAGAAAAGACAGACGACCTCATGTAAGAGTCCGAAACTACACCTGCCAGACACTGAAGAACAGCAGGACAGACTGTGGCTACAGATGTTTTAACCGTGTGCCTTCTTTAAAATTAAGGTGTTTCTAAAACTGAAGTATTTAACAAAACAATCCCAATTAGAATTCCTTTAGAAATTATAAATAAAACCCTGTAATCCTGCCTAAACTTAACTGTACCAGCCATGCTTAATGTTTAAGGATACTTTCAGTGCTGGCTTGCAGCGTCGTGCCTCATAAGAGGCTCAACATATGTTCAAGTTTTCAGCTGCCCTCAGTGGTGAAAGGTTGTCGGCTTTAGGGGGTTTATGTATTCAGGTCAAGCTTGAAAAGCCTGTTCTGGGTCCTGGTAGTTTGACCTAAAAAGACGGGACTCGCTGTTCTGCGGGTCTTAGTAAAACGCCCTGCTTCAAGTGGAAGGAAACAACAGTTTTTAGTTGGTTATATCCTTAACTATTGACTGAAAATTGATTTTTATTGCATTATATATCACATGAACGACTACAGACAGGAAAACTTTGTGCTAATAAAGAAGAGCAACAACTGTTCTGTAAAGTGCCTACAAGAAACCTGTGTATGAAGGTGAGAAAGATGAAGCAAAGCACTGCCTGGAAAGAAAACTTTTTTTTAAAACTCAAACATAAGCTTCTCGGCCTTCAGGATGTTACTGCAGGAGGCAATCAGAATGATCTGAAAACATAATAATAAAAAATCAACTCAGGAGGTTCATATCTGTAAATATTAATATGTCATAGTTAATATAAAGTAAAATCATTTTCCATCACTGTAATTGAAAAAAAAGTCCACATTTGTTGTAAATGAGAACAGAAAGTATAGTATCAAAGATTAGAAAGTGACTTAGATCCTATAAAATAGTATTTAAATAGTTTCAAATGAGACGTTTTTATTTGTGTACAGAAGCACAAGTCCTGCAGTGGTGTTAACTAAAACACTAAATAATTTGTATTTATTTCAGTGGTTAACGCACACAAAGTGTCTTTAAAAGTGTTTGTCATTATTTAAGATCATGTGCACATATTATAGATTCTCAAGTCGCTGCGTGTGGATCAGCTGTTTTAGCTCTTAAAGTGTCAGTATTTGTACCGTTTGATAAAAACGCCCTTTTTACTTGTCTGAGCTCAGCATCGTAATGAATATTTATATTAAAAGTGTGTTTTT
>JARVGQ010001306.1:14224361-14237381 GCA_031762355.1 Hypsolebias martinsi | reverse complement strand
CGCTCAGCAGACTGACAGCTACTCAAACAATTTGATTCTGTGAACTTATCATTTCAGATGAGCCAAATATTGAAAATTTACTCTGACGTGTGATTTTATGATGGTTTGGTTCAGAAACCACACAGAGACATAAACCCAAGTGACTGAAGATACTGAGCCCCACATGGTTAGTGCACCCTGATATGCTGTCGGGACCTTTTGTGAGGTTTCCATTGTTGTAAGGAGAATAATGACGATGGGGTCTGATACATAATTCTGTTGGATTACAACAGAAATCAAAGCCGCTCGTCGCCCGAGGCCGCACAGGCCCGAAGCAGAACATTTTCATTCCCGGAGGCTCGGCTCTGTATAAATGGTGAAACTAAAACCCGCGTCTTCATTTACGTTTGGCTAAATCTGACAGAGTCGAGTCTCCTGGGCTGCTGCGTTTCCTCCATGTTTGAGACAGATATTTTACTTTAAACTCTCTGTGAGTCCGTCAGATCTACAGCAAAAGAGTTTCATGCCAAAATGAACCTGCTCTCATTCTCAACAGACGATGTTCTTTGAAGGAGTGCATCTCCCACCACCGCTTTGCACGCCAAAGTTGTAAACAAAGATTTTAAAAAATCTGTGCTTAGATCATCTGTTGGGGATGAAGCTCAGCTACTATGACACCAAATTTCAGTAATATCCATTGAGTTCTATTCATCTGAAGTTAATCTAGATGTTTGGTTATTCCTGAGAGCTTCATTATTATCCATCCAGTAGTTTATGAGATATTTTGCTGACAGACAAACTCACACACATATATTTTTTAACTAGAGAAATTGCATTGTTTGTGAAATTGCAGCGTGAATGCTTATTGCAGAAGAACTTGCTGAAAACAGCTGAAATTTGCTAAAAAAAATGCAGAATTGTAGATGAAATGGAAGAATAAGCCTAATTAAGCAGAAGAATGGTATAATTAGGTTTAAGTAAGCAGAAATCACAAAAACAGGAGATTACATAGCCAAAAAAAAGTGCTGAAATTAGCAATAAAACAGCTGGAAAGTAGCTGAGAAGGCAGAAAGAAGCTTAAACTACCAGACGGAAGCGGGAAGAACTGAAATGAGCTAAAAATGTGGAATAGCTGAAAAGGTTAAATTTAGCATAAAACAGCTAAATAGTAGATGAAATAGCAGAAAAAGTTGAAACTAGCAGAAATAAGCTGAAAGGGGCATAAGAAGCTGAAACTGGAAGGAGAAAGAAGTTAGGCTGAAAGCAGAAATTTCCACACAAAAAATAAGTGAATTTAGCTAAAGGCTGATGAAATTAGCTAAACAATTCTAAAAAAAAAGGTACCGGTAGTTGAAAAGGTAGAACAAGCTTAAATTAGCAGAAGAAAGCAGAAAGAACATGTTTGTCCAATTATCAGGCTGAAAGAAGCAGAAATGTGTGCAAAGAAGTGGAAATTATCTGAAAAAAATCTGAAATTAGCAACAACAAAAACTGCTGAAAGTAGCTAAAATACAGAAAGCAGCTAAAATTACAAGGAAGTGGAGAGCACATCTTTGTTGAATTTGACAGAAAAAAGTTTAAAAGAGTGCAAAAAATGTAGGGTTAGCTGAAAAAGCTAAAAATTAGCAAAAACACAAAATAAAAGCTAAATAATAGCTGAAACTTGCAGAAATAAGCTGAAAGGAGCACAACAAGCTGAAATTATCAAAAAAAAATTAGAAACACAAAAATGTTGCATTTAGCAGAAAGAACCTGAAAGGAGCACAAAACAGCTGATAGTAGCTGGAAAAAAGTTTAAATTTGCACAAGGAAGCTGAAAAAAGCTGAACCAGAACAAAATGTGACAAGAGCAGTAAAAGGTTGTAAACAGATCTAAAAGAGTTGAAGGTAAATTTGATGTAAAATGAGCTCAATTCATGTCTATGAGAACAAAACGTGACAGAAAAGAATAAATATTTCAAAAAGCTAAAGTTGCTCCAAAAACCATAGCAGGATTGTCCTGAACGTTAGTGATGATAACAATGTGAATGCTTAGTTATCATTCACACTATTATCATTTTACAACTAGTTAGTTTTATTTAAAATAAACTACTCCAGACAGATCCTGAGCATCTGTCTGGAGTAGTTGAGTTGAGTTGAGTTGATTACTGAGCATGCATCAGGGTACTCCAGACAGAGTCTTCATTCCAACCTCATGAACATGAGAAACATTTAGATAATTTTTTTCATAAGCACATAAAAAAAACTTGATATTCAGATATGTACATTAACTGTATTGTGTCTGAGGAACCATAAAGACTTGTTGTCACGATCTCGTTGTTTACGACCCATGTGCAGGCAGGCGAGTGGAGGCAGGAGTTTAAAATAATAATTATTTATTTTAATCAACAACAAAAAACAAAATGCTGTCAGGGCAGCAAAAACTTACTCACTGATGTCACCATAGAAGGATAACAGGAGCAGAGAAGGATCGTGCTGTCTGATCTGAGCAGAGCAGAAACAGAAACAATGATTGGACGAGGAGTGAAGGAGAGAGAAGGCTTTTTATGACAGAGGGAGGGTGAGTATTGAGTGCAGCTGGGCAGGTGGCTGATGAGAACAGGTGAGTGTGATTAGAATTGAGGAATGGAGAGGCAGACTGAGGAGTGAGTGGAAATAAGAAAAGTATGACAGGAGCAGAGCCTGTCACTTGTACTTTGCCTCCTGTGAACTGTCTGTCATGATTTGGACCCAGATTTGAAATAAACACTTTAATGACAAACTGTTAGCATCAGAGAATCAGATGTTGAAATCATCAGATTGATTCAAGTGGGTACAGATATGTTTTTTTTTTTTTTGTCCTGGACTATCACTTGTCCACTCAAACATTTGAACATCTGCTTAATGTAGTTGAACAAATATGATCAAAGGAGCTGATAAAACCATAGAAAACAAGTTTATATTTCCAATTACAGTACTGTATATGTAAAAGATGGACACAGACTTTGAGAAGTAAACTAAAACTGCATTCTTTCTAACAGCCAGCAGGAGGCATGTTCAAAAAATAAATTTATGTGCTGTATACAAGTTTGACATGTACAACAGCTGAGGAGTCAAATATTAAAAGATGCAGCAACGCATCTTTTTTGCTTTAAACAATAAAACAAAAGCAAACTGTGATTAGATAAAAAAGATGCATCTTTTTAAATGTTACGACTGCAGAATGAAAACGGCTGCTGAGATAATGACCTGTATTCTTGTTTATGTTAATTTGAATTTATGTTGGAATCAAAAGTTTACATTTTTTTAACACAGCTCTAAGTTCATTATGTAAATTACCCTTTTAAATCACAATAAGTAATGAACTTGGGTGCATGCTTTCTTTAAAAAAGGGCTCCTTTAAGCAGATTTGACTTGCGTTTAGGTTCTGCTGCCCTGAGGTACTTATGGCCCCGAGCACAAAAAGAACCATCGTTGCCTCAAGATTAGACTAACATCAAGTTGAATCAGGCCACAAATTCCTTCAAATCAGTCTAGTTCATACAAGTATGAAAACTTTTTGTTCTTTGTTGTTGTGCTATATTTATTGCTACCATGATTATTATTTATGTTGTTTGTTGTTATTTATGGGTAATGTGATTATTATTTATGACGTTGTTTGTTGTTATTTATGGCTAATGTGATTATTATTTATGTTGTTTGTTGTTATTTATGGCTAATGTGATTATTAATTATGTTATTTTTGTTATTTAAGGCTAATGTCATTATTATTTAACATATTTGTTGTTATTTGTGGCTAATGTGATTATTATTTATGTTGTTTGTTGTTATTTGTGGCTAATATGATTATGTTTAATATGTTTTTTGTTGTTACTTATTGCTAATATGATTGTTATTTGACATGATTGTTGTATTTTTATGGCTAATGTGATTATTATTTATGTTGTTTGTTGTTATTCATGGCTAATGTGATTACTGTTTATGTTGTTTGTTGTTATTTATGGCTAATATGATTTTTATTTAACATGTTTGTTGTTATTCATTGATAATATGATTATTATTTAATATGTTTGATGATTATTATTTAACATGTTTGTGGGCAATGCCTACAGAACTTGTATTGTAATCGTGACAGTGGGTGATAAATACAATGCGTTTTCAGTTGTTTAAATCTCATCTCAGCCAAAAAGACCTTAAATACGCGATTCTAAAATGAGGTTTTCTGTGTGTGCAGTACTGAATCCCTGAAGAACACCTTCTATAATATAAAAAAGCTAAGTCTGGTCCTCTGGACATTCAAAAAGCAAAACAAAACAAAAAAGTAGACATGTGCAAAGATTAGATTTTTCTACCCGGATTACTGAGCATGCATCAGGGTACTGTATTTTGAACCTTCTATAATGTCAGACAAACATAAAAAAAATTATAGCCCCAAAATGTACACAAATCACCAGGCGACATCACTGTGGTTGGATCCAGCTTTTATCTACTAATAATCCCCCACAGGAGAAAGGAGGCTTACTGTAGGGAGGACACACATCTATTCTGCACAGAAGTCTTTCCAGCCACTGAGATGTCTGCAGAGACAGGACCTAGAATGAAAATAAACTACATATAAACAATAAAAACTACTGCACAAAAACAACCCAGTCTGCAACCCAGCACAGGGTCTCATTTGGACCGAGCCGACACAGAGAAGTTTTAACAAGCGCTGGTAAATTGGGTTCACTTTATGGACTCATGTTGATTTAAATCACTAAAGTCATTCAGTTCACTTGAGTTACTCAGATTCTTTAAGAATTTCCCAAACCATTAAACGACTTACAAAAAGTATACTGCACAATTTAAATATAAGCTAACCAAACTGTTAACTTGTGTTAAATGCATTTATTACCTGTGTTACCATCTGTGAATGACTCATCCGAGTCTGCAGCGTTTCCGGTGAGTCTTTAACTCGATTCAGAGACTCAACTCGTTTGAGTTCGTAGTGTTTCTGGGGCTTCAGCTGTTTTTCTGGCAAGTGCGTTCAATGAATGTGCTCGAGGAGAGGACATGTAGGATGTGGGTTAAATGATTCCTCAGACTCGTGAGTCTTGACTCAGTTTGAGGATTTGAATCATTAACCCGAGTGAGTCAGGAACCGACCAGCTGTCCAAGTCAACAGGGTTGGATCTGACAGCAGCATACTGAGTGAAGTTTTGGATTTAATTTCTAATATTTCAGCTACTAAAAGGTAAAGAAAATACACAATATCTTTTTCATTGGTCATTAAATAATTACAACCTGAATTGGTGCTAGCTAGCTGGAGCTAAATAGCGATAAGCATTAGCTAGCTAGCACTAATGTAGGACCTCAAACCCTAGAGTAAACTAGTAATTTTTAGAAAGCCAACAGGGTTAAACATCTTAAAAGTTATTTTTATTATTACTATTTTACATCTTAAAGCATAAGTTTGATTTGACCCTGGTTTAAAATGGCAGACTGTGAAGAATGACAGCCAACCACTGGGTCAAACTCATTCAACCTATGACCCTGCAGCTTTAATAGCAAATATAAAATAATCCAGCAATATTCAGTGTGTGATACCATCATTTACTAGACATTTGACTGCAGTAACAACAACAAAAATTGTATGCCTTTTTTTTATTATCCACTGTTGTCATCACTCTTTAAAAAAATCAAGTGTCTCTTGTAAATGAGTTCCCGAGGCTCATTTGGATTAACCTGTATAAATAATGGTTGAATAATTAAAATCAAAAGTATGAAACAAAGCAATAGTTAGCTGATGTAACTATGGTAAACTATGTAAAATATGGTTAAGTGAAGGTGTAAAATGAAGCCTTGGAAGCTACATGCCTGTTACTTGCCTTCTCTCTCTCTTTGGGAGTCTTCCTCTACCCACTTGTGGTGGGAGGATTTTTTATTTTAGAGCTTCTAGATTTAAAAAATATATATTTTCAGTTTACATTTCCTTGTATTCTTGTTTGTGTCTCTTTCAGTGGGATGAGGTGAGTGTCCTGAATGACCAAGGGAAGCTGATCCGGGCCTTTGATGTCTGTAACGTCAATCAGAATCCGCGTCAGCAGGACAACTGGTTGGCTACGCCCTTCCTGTATCGCCATTCGGCTCCACGGATGTTTGTGACGTTGCGTTTCTCTGTTCGTGACTGTGCCAGCCTGCGAACGCCGTTGCCCACGTGTCGCGAAACACTCACCTTGTACTACAAACAGGCCGACTCCCAGTCGGAGCTGATGAGGACCTGGGTGGCTGAGGTGAGATCAAGACACTGAATCTGTATCTGATTATAAGTACATCCTCTTCCTGTTACTTGTCTGTCTAATGGTCTGGAGGAATCTCCTCCAGACTGCTGCGGTGGTCCAAACCAAGCGGTGCGTTTATTACCGGTCACCACCACACACTGATCTGTGTGGTGCATGTGCAAAGGGGTCAGTGCTCACACGACTTTTAACATCCCCCATGGATAAATCTCCTGAACATCAGACCAAGGAAGAATCACCACAGCTACATTTGAACAGACATGTTCAAGTGTAGCTTGAGGAACAGTGAAAGCTTCCCAACACATTCTGACTAGGAACATGAAACATAATTTTTTATTTCATTAATTCCCCTGGGCACTTCAAAATGCTAAAAGATTTATTTTAATTGCAGTTGTTTATATGTAGCCAGTGTCCTAAAGCAATAGTTCAGATCTTTTGATGTGGGATTCTCTGAAAATGTTCTAGAAAATGTATAGACTGCTTTTTTAATTTACCTCAGTTTGGAAAAATAGTTTAATTTTTTTACCAAACTGATGAGCTAATGGCTAGTCTGAGTGGAAACAGATTGCTGCTGACTTAAAACAACTTTCGTAGTGACTCATATGAAACCATTTTATAAATCTTGCCATATACCACCATCAGTTTTGCATTAATTGCTTGTTTGCATAAAATGTGATGATTATTAAAATAGCTGTTTGCTCATCAGTCAGGTCAGAATTAAAAATCTTCTCACAACTGAGATCATTCAAAGAGCCATCTGCAACAGGTAAGGTACTGATTGTTCAAAACCTTTCCACAGAACTCCACTTCAAAAGATGTGAACTACTCCTTTAACCTCATGGGTCTTTGAATGGAACAGTTCCTGTGGTTCTTTGATATCAGTTTGTAAATCAGTGCTCAGTTTAAACCTTTCCAGACGTATTTGGAACCACTGCAGCCAGAAAGCACTCATTTAAAGCTCATTCACCAGAGAAATGTGTAAAAATATGTGCTTCTAAATTATTTTAATGACACTGAAATTATCATTATTACTTTTATGCACATTCCTGGGTCCAAAAACTGCCCTGGATCACTAAAAGTCCAAAAACAAAGCAACTTAAATTGTGGTTTTCTGTGCAGCAACGCCTAAATATCACAGCTTTATGGTCAGTGTATCGCATCACACCTTGGTGACCAGAATGCAAAACATTTTGACAAAGGTCCAAGTCAGGAGATCAAACTCTTGCCTTTTAAGGCACAAGGAGATCTGCTGCCTTTTAAACTTGCAAGATCCCGGTCTACGTTTTTACTGGCCTGAACCCACAACCTTCTGCTCTTGGTGAAGGACCATGTTCTCCTCAAAACATTGTACATTTTCTCTTTATTTTTCTTACATTAAGTTCATTTACTGTATGTACATCAGTTTGGATCTTGCAAATAAACTTGAATGAGCTCTCCAGTTGGTCTGACAACATTTTTAATATCTAGAATAATGTTGCGCAGATGAATGTTAATGTTAGCACTGTAGTAATATTTTTATTTCCGTAATTTCCAGCTGTTTCCATCACATTTAAAGCTAAATGAAGAAGTCCAAAGCTATTTTGATCAAGAGAAAGACAGCTACTCCTCCGCAAGAAGAATACACTGATATCTTCTGTAACTATCAATAAATGATCAAATAATCTTATTTTAATAAAAGTTTTCAAATTTGGTTCGATAATGTATTTATATATTGGGTTTGCATTTTGTCAAATCAAACTGTTCCTGAAGTCTGCCCAGGGAAAGTGCTGATTAAATGAAACTAAACACTGCGTTTACAAAGATTTGGGTCATGTTTAATGTTGTATAGAAATCTCTTAATTCGTTCTTGCAAATGTTATGAGGCATCGACTTCATTATGATTAAGTATGTGGCCAAATAGAATTTAAAAGTATTACTTCCTCCTGATTTCAGTCCCTGCTTGAGGCAAAGTACTTTCAGAAAGAATCATTACAGCCTTCATTAGTGATTCATTGCTGTTAACGTCAAAACAGCAAAACCTCTGTTTTTTTCCCCTCTCCTGATTAAAGAATAGACTCACAAGTAACACTTTTCGAAAATGCAAAAATCTGTCAAATTGTTCTCCATAAATGTCGCTTCAGCCCGCAGTTAACAAGCCTTAAGCCCTAAAATATCACCTGCTGTGCAAATAACTCCATTTCTTAACATTTTCTAAGCAGGTTTCATGTATAGAAGTGTTTAAATTTGGAACTATTTTATCCTTTGTAACTGTCACTGTCACACAGAGAGAGAGATACAGTTTTTGAACATGAATGCATTACAAATGCTTTAAAAAATGTAAATCAAACCCTGATGAGGAATGAGAGGGGAGTCATAAAGAAACTGCAGTGCAGCATTGAAAGTCTTGACGACAACTTTAAAGGGATCTCTGACTACTAGCACATATTGGCCTTAATTTGTTATTTATCTATTCTACTAAAACGTTTTTGTGACGTGTGAAAACTCCTAATTACTTAAAAAAATTCTACGTGTTTATTAAAATTTTCACCTAAGAATGTTACCGTTATTTTACAAGCGCAATGCATTCTGGGGTAATGACATACATCGGTTTTAGTGGAGACTAAAATGCAAGGAGTCAAAGATAAAAAGTTACGAGATTTGGCAATAAAGTTATATTTTGTACTTTGTATTTGTCCTTGTGCTCAAAATATGGATCAAACAATAAGCTCTGGAGTGAACACTATTAGCTGTAACGCTAATGCTTGGTCTCGAGGTTATGCTGTTAGCTCTGGGGCTAACATGGTATATTAGTTCTGGGCACTGGCGTCAGAAACATTTGTAATGTGGGGGGCACAAACTGGTGGTGGTGGTAAGAGGGGTCTGGGTGTCCTCCCCCAGAAAAATTTGAATAAATTAGATGTAATTTCCTGCATTCTGGTGTATTTTAACAGGTTGTCTATGTTTACCTACATAAGTAAACACTAAATTCAATAACTATTTTAGAGAGCATGACACAACAAGAAGTAGCCTGACAACAGCTCTCCTTGTGTGAATAGAGCACACTCTGCTTCTCTCATGCATCCTAACACCAACTTTTGGTGCTAACGTAGCGCTAAGCTAGCGGCGTGTAATACAGACACGTTAGCTAAGTTGCTACAGACGTAATGCTCCGCTTCTGTCACGCATCCTAACCCCACCATCCTGGTCAACAACTGCAGGCACTAACATAGTGCTAAGCTAGTGTGCAACACCAAGGTTTCTCCCCCTCCTCCCCCCACCCCCCAACCACAAAAAACCCCGCAGAGATGAGCGCCCTGCCAAGCCAAGTGACAGAGGAGAAACACTTCATATCGAGTGTTGAGTTGTTATAGGTAACCAGGAAAACCTGGAGAGGACTTTTAGTGGTTTGCGTATTTGCCTATTAATCAAGTGGAATGAATTTGTTCACGTAGAAATAGGAACAGCGCTGGTTGAACTAATATTTCATGGTAAATGTGTGGGGGTGGGGGTTTCCAAATGAATAGTTTTTAAATGTGAGGGGTACACATCCCTACAGTTGATGCGACTCCTATGGCTCTGGGGCTAACGTAAAAAAAAAAATTAGCTCTGGCGCTAACGTGAAAGCTGAGTCATTTCTGCATTCTCCTTTCTGTCAACACACACTAGATCAAATTACTGTAAAGGGCTGAACGTCAGATAATGTCCTAAATTAACGTTCAAACTGAATGGAGCTTGCATCAAAACAGCTTGTCTACATCACTTAGCAAGAATGCATTGCAGCATAAATAAAATGGCAATGACCATGGTCAGTTATTTTTTAAAAATTACCCAAACTAAACAGCCTACAGTATTTTTCAGCCTCCTTTTCATAGCAGAAGTAATTTATCAGATAAGATCTATTGTTCTATTTGGAGGTCCCTTTAACATGAACCCCCACTGGGACCAGCAGAAACCTGTCAGCATTTATCCTCCTCACCATAGACTCATGTGGACAAAGGTGGTTGTAAGTTTTTACATTGTGTTTTTGTCTCTTTAGCCATCTAGTGGAGATAAGGAAACGAGGGAGGGCTGGGTGAAGATCGACACCATCGCAGCTGATAAAAGTTTCTCCAAAGTGGAACCCAGTTCACCTCACCAGTACCAACCGAACCGATACAGTCGCATCAACGTTAAGACACGTAGCTTTGCCCCACTCACACGTAATGGGTGAATATCTCTGTAATACATTTAGTTTCTTTTGTTTTTCCACTCCGAGAAGCTTGATCTTCACCTCTGACCTCTGTTTCAGATTTGTCTTGGCCATCGTCGACAGCGGAGCTTGCGTGTCCCTCATGGGGGTGTCCATCTTCTACCGGCGCTGTCAGGCCACCAGCCTCCACTTGGCGTCCTACCCAGCGACACCTTCGGGTGCGGAGCCTACCGCTCTGGTGCCTGTGACAGGGACCTGCGTCCCCCACAGTGAAGCACAGGGGGGCACTCCCCCTCGCATGCATTGCAACGCTGAAGGGGAGTGGATGGTCCCCGTCGGAGGATGTGTCTGCGACGAAGGACACGAGCCAAACATCAACGGATCTGCTTGCTTGTGTGAGTTCAGCCAACTGTAATGAGCTTGACCCTTAGAGTGAAATGTCACAGTTTAATTCAAAAAAATTATTCTCTAAATGATTGCATCAGAAGCTCAGATATCCCTTTTGTCGTCTGAGTAGGTCAAACATGGTGCATGGAGAAAAAATGGTTTGACATTTGAGAAAATACTCTCATTGGAATCTCCACTGCTTTAATGTCACTGCTTCTGGCAAAAAAAAAAAAAAAAAAAATCACATTAGTACATCAGATACATTCACAATGTACTCTGAATATTCTTGGTTTTGTTCCCAGACTTAAAAATAAGTATTAACTTCTAAGCTTTAAGTGCTGGTAGACAGATTGCGTTTGTCTTTTAAATATATTTTTTTCTTCTTCTGGTTTTTCCATCTGTGCTTAAATAAAGTCAGTCTCTCACTGAGTGACTGCTGGTTATATTAGAATATAAACAGCACAACAAGTACAGAAATTTGTCTTTAGTTAAATATTTATTTGCTGTAACAATACTTCTTGGCAATAACTCTTATCTCATTGAAAAGCTTGTTTATTTTCCTTTAAATGGTGCTGCATATGTTAGCAAAATCCAATTTTTGGGTTGAGCAGAAGAGTTGAGTTTGTGGATTACTTCCATGAAACAATTGTCAAATCTTCTCTATCCAACTGCGTATTCTGCTGTTGACTCTTGTCTGGTGTTGTTAATTGAAATGAATGCTTTATATCTGAAGAAACAAGACATAATGGCAATGTTACAGTTTAATCAGTTAACGAATATGGGCCTTGGTAGCATGAGGAAGAACCATACACAGCCTCAACAGCATGGCGCATCCCCTTCACGCTACCATCTTGGTCACACACTGCTGTGACAACATCCCAGCATTTGTCACAAGTCAACCAATGTAGCTTTGTTGGTCACTCTGGAACGATCATCCATCCATCCATCCATCCATCCATCCATCCATCTTACGTCAAAATAAGTTGTATGACAAAGAGGATTTAGCAAATTTTTTACAGGTGCATCCTACCTTGTCAACTCTGCTACTGAATCCACAATCCCTTACAAATGTGGCACCATTTAAAACAAATTAAACAAGCATTCCAACAAGATAAGATTTAAATCAAAGAAGCTCTGAAACACAAATTTGTTTACTGTTTGTGCTAAATTTAGTTTAGAAAAAATTGGCCAAGTGAAACACAGCTGGATGGTTCACTGTTCACTTGGACGGTTGTACTCAGGATTCAATGAAACAGCTGATGAAAATTATCCCATTTTCTCACAACGTTCTTACAATTTAGAGTTTCCAACAATCTTAGTCTAGTGGGATACTGTCTTAAGGTAGCTGGGAAATCTAACACCAAATAAACAAATGGAATTAAAACAATAAAGCATACATTGACTCGCATAATTGAGCATTTTGAATAAAAGGTATCAGTTGTTTTATTCCAGTGTAAGTTGCTTGTATCTAAAGATTTTCAGTTTAATTTTAGTGCTCAGGACTGTGGCATCTAAACTGGAATTTGTGCTCAATTTTCACTGGACAACATGTAATAACAAAACAGAGAAGGAAATGGTGGTTTCATAAATAACACACTTAACCCACAAACTGAAACAGCAATAATCTCACAGATTATATTCCAGGTGTTCAGGATGACTCATAAGGGTTCTGCAGCTGGTTGCTGCTTTAAGATGTCAGTGTTTTCGGTCTGCATCACAGCAGCTGTCAGAAAAGATACCTTGAACAGTTTTCAGCAGGGTTTTTTTACACCCAGTTTTGAACCATGCTGAACATTTATATAAAAATAAATTGCGTTATGAAACCTGAAATTTCAGTCATTAACTGGAAGCAACTATTTGCAGATGTTCAAGTACGAACTGAGAAAAAAATAAATTTGCTGTCAAATAAACACCATTCTGCTACTATTAGCATCTAGCTAGCCTTTTTGATACTTTTGGAATTTAACTCAAAATTTGATACTTTTAGCATTTAGCTAGCCTTTAGCTATTTTTACATTTTAGCTATTCCTTTGCTACTTTAACAAAGCTTTTTACTACTTTTAGCTTTTAGTTTACTTTTTACTGCATTTAGCAAATCTTTTGCTTGGGAAGTGGTGGCGCAGCGTGGGTTTCCTCCAGGTGCTCCGGTTTTCTCCCACAGTCCAAAAACATGCATGTTAGGCTGATTGGTAACTCTAAATTGACCCTAGGTGTGAGTGAGACAGGTCC
>JARVGQ010001306.1:14189691-14204524 GCA_031762355.1 Hypsolebias martinsi | reverse complement strand
CAAACTCCACCCAGAAAGGACCCCGGACCGGGATTTGAACCAGGGACCTGCTCGCTGAGAGGCAGCAGCTCTACCAGTTGTGCCACCGTGCTGCCTGATTTAATTTTATTTTGAAAAAAAAATAAAAATAATGTAGACACTGAGCTCTTTTAAATCCCTTCAAAAATATTTTCTTTGAAATCTACATCAACAACCTTGTTCTAATTTTTGTTGTTGTTTTGTTACTCTACCTTTAGCTTCTCTTTACTGTGCTTCTTTTAGCTTTTAGTCACAGCTGCTAATTTTAGCTATTGTTTGGCCGTCCTAGCTTTAGGAACTTTTTTTGCTACCTTTAGCTACAAATGGCTAATGTTAGCATCTATTTCTCTGTTTTCAGCTGCCGTTTCACTAATTTTAGCATCTGTTTTGATATTTTTAACTTAATCACATATTGCGAGCTACAGTTTTGTAACTTTTCAATACATTTTTTTTCTACTCTCTTTATTTAGCAGCCTTGTTTGGACTTTGAATTTTATGAACAATCCCAGCGTTTCATAGCTCAGAAAATATTCAGACTCTGTTTCATCAGAAGCAGGGACGCCTTTTGTTCTACGGTTCTACAGCAGGAACATATTTACTCGATCTGCGTCTTGTTGTGTCTTTGCAGCCTGTCCTGTGGGCTACTTCAAGTCTGTTTCCGGCTCCGTTCCCTGCTCCGTGTGTCCACCCAACAGCAGAACCAGCCAGGAGGGAGCCAACGTGTGTGAATGTCGCAGCAGCTTTTATCGAGCCGCCACCGATGCCAACTCTTCTGCCTGCACAAGTGAGCTTTGTTTTAGCGTTTGTTTGTTTATGCCCGGCTCTCTGGGAGGTGTGGGCCTCTGGAGTCATTTGTCATTGACTCTGCCTGTGAGAATCAAGATTCACAGTGACTGAGCAAAATTAATTTTCTGTTATGGAAATTTTACCCTTTAAGTTGCACAGAGAGAAGAAAACTTGTTAAGAATTAAGGCTCTGTTCTCGCTTCACTGAAAACACGTCACCATTTAGTTGTTTTATGAAGTTCTTTCCATTACTCTTTACTGAAATGGCTTTGCCAGCATGCAGCTTCTCCTATATCATAATCTTTTTAGCAAATGCTACTTTATAAAAACGTCCACTGCTTAGACCTTACATGTGAAACTCATCCTGTTCCTTGTCCCTCCGTTTCTCCTCAGCTCCTCCATCTGCTCCAGTGTCTCTGACCTGGGAGTATGAAAGCGGCGAAGGTGGGGTGTCCCTCAGGTGGCGTCCTCCCGTGGACATGGGTGGTCGCAGTGAAGTCTGGTACGGGGTGGTGTGTCGCATCTGCCCCTCGCCCACATTCAGCAACCCGGCCATGTGCTCCTGGTGTGGAGAGGGGGTCACTTTCAGCCCCTCAAAAAACAACCTCAGACAAACAAAAGTCACCCTCAACAACCTGCTGACCAGGGTCACTTACCTCATACAGGTGCTTTGAAAAACAAAACATCTGTAATCTAAACTGTTAAGACCGTCTGAAGCCTTACCTGTTATAGAAAGCTTTTTGAACAACGTCAGGTTAGATAGTTAAATTCTGAAAGGATTGAGGTGTAAACAGCTGGTCCGAACTGAGTCAAGTCCAGAAGAATTGCTGTTTTCTAGAACTAACTCCAGTTAGTTTCAATTATAGCTGTTGCTGATGCAAATACTGTTTTATAAACATTTTTAATTTAGCTATAAATGGTTATATACAAAGACTCTTATTGGTTATTTGCAAATATCAGTAGCAGCTAGCTGTAGTGCTTCTGGTGCAGCCAGGGACATTTCCAGTAGAAATATCATATTTTAGGTATAGAAAGAACAGGTAATGCAATATTATTAGCAGTGTAAAGGTTTATAAAATATTGTTTACATTCTAATGCTTTGATTGATTTTTTTTTTTTTTTTTTAGACTGCAGTTGTTTTCAGATAGCAAAAATCTGATTTGGTCTTGGACCCCACCGTCAGAGTGGCTAGGTCCTGCTTGGAATAGCTGTTAGCTTCTGCTCATATTACGGTAGTTGTTAGCTCTCACATGGAACTAGTCATTAGCTCTTGCTTCAGCTAACAGTTAGTTCCAGCTCAAGCAGCCAATAGCTCATGCTTGAACTGGCCATTAGCTTGTTCAGAGACTTGCTCTTAGGGCCTGCTTCAGCTAGCTGTTAGCTCTCAGTTGGGCTAGTCATTAGCTCCTGCTTGAGCTTCAGCCTTCAGCTTAAGCTGGCCGTTAGTTCATTCATGGACTCGCTGTTAGCTCTCAGTCAGAGTAACTGGTTGCTCCATTTCAAACTAGTCTTTAGTTTCTGTTCAGGCAAGCCATTAGCTCCTGCACAGATTAGCTTATATGTAGTCTCTTGGAATAGCCAAGCCAGTCTGAACTCATCTCTGTCTTCAAACAGAAGTTCAAAGAACATTTTACAACCATAAAGATGCTATACAAACAAAACCCTCACAGAATCATAATTCAAAGATCAGAATTGTTTATGTTGGAACATTTTTATAATTTACCATAATTAGGCAAAACATCTGTGCTATATTATTTTAGAAGTACTGCATCATCAAAAACGCACATTTATTATTTAACTGCATAGCTCAGTTAAAATCTGCCCTATTTCTTATTCATAATGGGCAGGCATTTCCCTTTCACTAGTACGAGTAGTTGACTTGACAGAGGATGCTGTGCGCATTGTTGTTTTTTCTCACGCATGTCAGAAATGTCAACGCAAACTCTGAATGTCACGTATCCTCGTATTGACAGGTGCAAGCCATGAACGAGGTGTCAGCTCTGAGTCCTTTTCCAGCTCGATACACAAGCATCAATTTCACCACCAGCCAGTCAGGTGAGAACGGGACAGACAGGATGAAAGAGATGAGATGAAAGTAGATGAGATGCTCGATGATGATGATGATGTGTGTGTGGGTCCTGTGTGTGTGTCTGTGTGAGCGGTTGCCCTCCACCCCACCACCCTTCTTCATCTTTCTTGTTCCCGCTCTCTGGACACGAGGTTGCTCGAGGTTTCAGTATCCTGTCAGATCTCATTATGTTCACGGTGGAGAAAGAAAAGGGATGAATGAGAGATGGGAAGACAAAGAGACAGACAGACCTACAAAGAGATCAAAGCAAATGAGCTGGAAGAGGCAAGAAAGGGGGACTGTGCGGATCAAGTGCGTCGTTATACAGCTTTCCAAGAAACCAATTATAATTAAGTAGGACTTCAATTTATCGAAATGATCTAAAATCTTCTTGTGTGTGTGCTCCTGGAGTTTATCGATTAAATGAAAAAGAATGCTCCCTGTAACTGGATCTTCCTGCCAACACAGTGGCTGTAACCAGATCCTGCTTGGCGCTCCATAAAAACTCCACTTTCTCTCTAATGAACGTCTCCTTCATGTTCTGTCACACTGCCCTCATGTGGTTACCGTCACCTCCACACAGCTTTATTGTCAAATAGTTATGAGTCCTTTTCAGCTCAGTTATAGCCCAATTTGATCCAGTTTACTCACAGTAACTATTACTCATTTTTAAATAAAAACAATCTAAATTGTCCTAATCCAGTTTAAAGAAACACAGTCCAGATAAATTAAATGTAGTTTGAATTAATTCAGTCCAGTTCCAGGCCTGATTTAACCACAGGCCTACATCTGTCTAATTCACATTAACTCTCAAAGAGTGATGTGCGCCTCAAAATGCGCTGCCTAACACATATAATGTAGTTGGACCACCTTAAATGAGGTTTTACTCCTGCATTTTGAGGAAAAATCCTCTTATACGTATTTACATGAATTACTGCCACAGCAAAACTCCTTCAGTTCTACAAGAACAGCACTGTTTGCTTCATTTAATTTACATGCAATATTTAACACCTCCTCGGAGTGTGTGGTTATTATGACTCTGGGGAGAAAACAGGAGACGAAGAGAAACTTGCTGGCTGTATAAAAACAAGAAAGAAGGGTTGGCTAGACACGAACGTCTCAGATGGGTTTTCTTTAACAAAAACGTGGCAAATGATCTCGGTAAGCCACAAATACTTTCAGATAAAGTGTATAAAACTTGATTCTTGGTGTTTTACGTTCAGAGCAATAATCCTTAGATTACATTATCATTTTAGTAGAACATTCAGCAGATTCAGTAAAGGATACTAAATACAGTTCAAAGTAATTAATACTGCATATAAAACAAGTTTATTCTTAGTACAACGTGGTACACAAATGGACAGTCGTGTCAGGGCATAAAGGACACTGACCCCCCCGCAGCAAAAATGCAGTATAAAAATAATTCTTTCTTACTACATCAGACCCTTACTTTATTGACAGTCATGATTATACTAATAATCATCCACCTCTGGTCTCCCACAGTTCCCAGTACAGTACCTGCGATGCACCAGCTGAGCCGAGCTCCAGACTCCATCACGCTCTCGTGGCCTCAGCCGGACAGACCCAACGGAGACATCCTGGAGTACCAACTCAGATACTACGACAAGGCACGTGCGCATGCACACACACACGCGCGTCATGCTTTTGCTCTGAGAAACGGAACAAGCACAAAATAAGAGCCCCTTCGTCCGTCCTCTCCAGGGTTCGGATGTGGACAGCGCGTTCACTGTGTACAGCGAGACCAACACGGTGACCGTCAACTCGCTGATTCCCGGCTCCATCTACGCCTTCCAGATCAGAGCCCGAAACGAGCGAGGCTACGGCCCCTACAGCAACACCATCTACTTCACCACACTGCCTTTGGGTACGCAAATCTGTAGTTACAGCAGCGACGAAATATGTAAATGGAAAAAATAAGTGCATTAAAAGGCACTCAAACAGGAGGAACCTCTGAGTTCATTTACGTAAGACACCAGTAACCCTTCTGAATAATGAAAACTGAGGCTCCTGAAATATTCAAGCATTCAAAAACATTAGCAGCAAGAAGCAAAGCACTTTTTATACTATATTAAACTTCACTTATTGCCAGAGTTTAATGTTATGGTGGATTTTCTGACATGGTGGACTCGAGAATTAAACAAGTCAACTGTCATTTGTGGCGATGTTACAGCAGCTACGTTTAACAGTGTGAGGTTTTACTAATACCCAGAATAGTTGGGACCAAAATGAGCAACTCCAATACATGTAGTAAAGTAACAGTTTTTATTTACAAAATGTGAAAGTAGGTCAACAGTAGGACTGCAACGCTGGAGGGAGGGACTGGAACCTGTAGGAGAAGATGATAAACTCATAGGCACGAGACACCAAAGTTCACGCTCAGTAATTCTGGACAGTTTCTTTTTTTTGCTGAGATGTTTCGTCCTTCGTCCAAAAGACTTCCTCAATCTGAGAAGCCACTAAACAAAACTGATTCCTACAAACAGCCTTGCTGGTGCTGAGATGGCCTCTGGGGCCCGCCCTCCTCTCCCTCGACAACTCCTTTGAGACAGTCACGCCAAAGTGGTTGAGGAAGTCCTTTGGATGAAGGACAAAATGTCTTAGCAGCCGAAGAGATCGCCAAAAGATCCACAGAGAGAACAAGGAGGTCCAGGGCATCGAGGGAACACAGGGGGATGCTGAAAAGCACCAGAGCAAGGAGTTAGTCTTTGCAATAAATGCTAACACCCCTACCATGCAGACAATGCACCTGTGTCAGATAGAAGTCATCACTGACATTTATACCCCTGCAGCTCATCAGGTGATGATCCACAGGTGTGCATCTGTTGGCGCCATCTGGTGTAGAGGAGCTGTAGGAGAAAACCCTAGAACCCTTAAAACAGAATAGGAGAGCGAGGAAGTTGCGGCTAAGAAAAATACAAAACAGGAAGTTCATATTTTGATGCCTCGTGATTTATGCAAATATGGAGTCATGAGCCAACAAGCTGCTTGTAATCAAAGCATGCTTGATTCCTGCAGCCATCTGACTCGGCCTTCATGACCCGAGTTTGCCTCATTAGACAAGAGAAGGAGCCCGATAAGGTGACCGTTCAATTCAATAGTCAGAATGGAACCTTAAATGTCAATAGCCACGTTTAAATCCACAAATATAACATGTTTCAGTAACATATTATATATAATGATCACGAGAAATAAAATATTCTCATAACTGGTGACATAAAACAAAATTCAAAACACAAGAACAACTTCTTACTGTGATTGTTAGCAAGTTGTTTCATTTTATCTTATAGAAGCTTTAAATACTGAAATCGTGTTCAAACGATCAATAAAATTCATGAAACAGTCATGAGAAGTTCAAATTCTGTTTTTGTCGACTGTCCCACAGAGGAACATTCACAGCAGGTCCAGCATCGACTCCCTCTGCTTGTCGGCTCGGTGATGGGCGGTGCCGCGTTTCTCCTCGTGGTGGCGGCCATCGTGGTCGTGGTCGTATTCCGCAGGTAAGTTTTCAGAACGTTTGTTAATTAATCCGTTGAATTTTCCTCATCTTTTTGTAAATTCACACATTTTTCCTTCCCCTGGCAGCAAGAGGAGGGAGAGTCCTTACAGTGACAGACTTCAGAGATACATCAGTAATCGAGGCGAGTATGTTGAAGTTATTGTTACTAAATTAGGTTTTACTTTAATTTAATTAGTTGTTATAGTTAGATTTTTCTTTTGTGCTAAACGACAAAGCATTCTTAATGACCTGAGTGTTGAATATTTTTTTTGAACTGCAATTCTTGTGGGTACTTTTTGGATTAAAAACTTTTATTTATAGTTGAAAGCTTTTCTTTATTAGTTAAAATAAACTAGACAAAACTGTCTGTTGTATTGACTGATTATTGAGTGTTTCTATTTTGCACAGACCATGTGGTCCAGGGGACTGACGGAATTTTGTCAAAAAATATTTTATTTATTTCATAAATATGCTCATGATTAATAAAATATTGTTCAAGGGATTGTTCGTAAATATTAAACATTTGGATCTCCACTAAAAAGAAACAACCTTTATGATATGAAAAATGACTAAACTTTGCCTTATAACAATCATTACTGGTATAAACATTATTTTATCAGGTCCAAAGTGTGTCAATTCATAAAAATACGACAACAAAATGACCAAAATGAAACAGGAAAAATAATAATAAATGGACTGTACGTATATAGCAGCACCTTTCTACTTTGTATCTTATCAAAACACTCAAAGCTCTTTACAACACAATCCGTACCTTCATTTACCCATTCATACAGCACTCTACTAGATCTCTACTAATCAGTGCTGTATCACAATCATACACCAACACATCTGAAGCAATGAGGGGTTCAGTGTCTTGCCTAGGGACACTTCAGCATGTGATTGCTGGTGGAATCGAACCCTCAACTCTTGCATTGGAGTACGACTGCGCTAACCACTCAGCCACAGCCGCCCCAACAACAACAACAACGAAAAACACAATAACCTGAGAAAATGCAGAAATACTTAACATCGATGTCATCAAAACAAAATAAGGCCAATGTTAAAATGGTAAATAAACAAAAATAGAAAATCATATTCATAAAAAAAATAAAAAATACATTTAAAACTCTAACCAAACTGGGCCAATACAGGAGAAAAGGGTGCAAAATGGACTAAACCTGGACTAAAGGAATCTGTACTGTATATCGGTGTACCTCAGTCATCACTAGGGTTGGGCATCGAGGATCGAGAATCGTTTGAAACCGGGACTAACTGTTCGGTTTTCCCGGAATCATTCAAAATATTTATTTTCGATCCCCATTTTCGATGCCTAGTCCGCCACCATAAGTTGAAGCCGCCCGCCGAACAACAACGAAGAAGAACCGCCTCCAGCTTGTACAAAATGCATCAGCTGACCTTTTAACCAACAATCCTAGACGGGACCACATCGCACCTGTTTTATTCTCACTACATTGGCTTCCTGTTCATTTTAGAATAGATCTTAAACTTTTATTATTTGGTTTTTAAAGCTCTGAATGGCCTCACTAACTTAACTTCACTAACTTATCCGAGTTGTTAAGTTTCCCCGCCCGCTCCAGGTCTCTGAGGTCAGACAGCTCCCGCTCTCTGTTCCAAGGACAAATTATAAACGCTGGGGTGACCGTGCCTTTTCAGCGGCCGCACCTCGACTCTGGAATAAGCTCCTGCTTGATTTACGTCAGATTACTGAACTTGGCCCTTTTAAATTGAAGCTTAAGACCTTTTTTTTAATTCCATCAGGCTTTTATTACTTAATAAATATGTGGTGACATTTTTGGTTCACTTTTTGTTATTATGTTGTGTTTTTACTTGCGTTCAACTTGTTGTAATTTTAATTACAGTTTTTTTTGTTTGTTAAGCACTTTCGTCACCATCACCGTGGTTGTGTAAAGCGCTGTAGAAATTAATTAATTAATTAATTAAATAAACCAAGTTTTACAATTTGTTGCCTTTTAAATTTGTTTATTTTATTGCATTGAAACACAAATGCAATAAACAGAACCCAAACCCAATTAAAAACTTTTTTTTTTTTTTTTAACAAATTAATTGGTGGGCCGGACTGAAGTCACCCACGAGCCAGAAGTGGCCCATGGGCCGCCAGTTGAATAGCCCTGCTCTCAATGTTGTCTGGTGTCGCGCTTATTCTTTAATTTTTTTTTTCTCCGCAGCTCCAATGTGTGAAACTTTTTCAATATAATTGTGTCCAACTTAATTCAGCTAATATTTATTTATAACCACTGATCCATTGTTGTTAATACGCTCTCTTGTACTGGAAGAAAAACCCACGTCACGTGGTTTGATTCCAAGCGTTTGCTTTTCAACTCCAGGAGGAGTGAAGTATTACGTGGACCCGTCGACCTATGAAGACCCCAGTGAGGCGGTGAAAGAATTCGCCCGTGAGATCGATCCCGCTCACCTCAAGATCGAGGAGGTGATCGGAGCAGGTAGATCCTCCTGAATCTCTAAAGTCGTGTTTGAACCGTCGACTCCAGTGTGACCAGTTTCCTCTCCGCTCCAGCCCAGTTTGGTGAGGTGTCCCGTGGTCGTTATCGCCCAGTGGGCCGAAGGGAGGTGTTGGTGGCGGTGAAGACCCTTCGCTGGGGGGCGTCTGACAGAGAGAGGGGCATGTTCCTCAGTGAAGCGGGGGTCTTGGGGCAGTTTGATCATCCCAACGTGCTGAAGCTGGAGGGTGTTGTTACTGGTTCGCCTCCGGAGAGGATCATCACCGAGTTCATGGAGAACGGACCCCTCGATGGCTTCCTCCGGGTGAAAAAACATTTTAAAACCTCCATTTAATTTTTTTTTTTTTTTTTTTGTAAAATGGCATTTGCTCCATGTGATCCTATGCTGCAGCTAAGATATTCCATTCCACTACCTTCGCAGGAGAACGAAGGCCAGTTCAGTGTCCTCCAGCTTGTTGGGATGCTGAGGGGAGTTGGCGCAGGGATGCGTTATCTCTCCGAGAGAAACTTTGTCCACAGAGACCTGGCTGCCAGAAACGTGTTGGTCAACTCCAACCTGGTCTGCAAAGTGTCCGACTTTGGTCTCTCTAGACTCATGAGGGGCCTGGACCAGAACATACCAACATACACAGCCTCTCTGGTGCGTTCAGGGACCAGGCGCTTCTTTAAGTTTGGTTTATTTGACCGCTGATTTAAGTCAGTGTTGTCTTTTTCTCCTCTATCAGGGCAGTAAGATCCCTGTGAGGTGGACGGCGCCGGAAGCTTTTCAGCATCGCAAGTTCAGCTCAGCCAGTGACGTGTGGAGCTTCGGTGTCTTAATGTGGGAGGTGATGTCCTATGGAGAGCGTCCCTACTGGGACATGAGCAATCAGGAGGTGGGTGTGCAGAGGTCAGCTTACGGTAGTTTGATTATGAACACGTTAAAAAGGGCCCAGCAGCTTTAGTTCCAGAGATTTAAGTTAATCGTATCAATCTTATGTAATCCTGTTAGCTTTTGTAGAATCTGTTAGTGTTCGGAGTTTGTGCTGTGAACAACTTTCAGCTACTACCACGTCAAACTTCAGCTCCATGTCTGTCAGACTGAGCTGTAGCCGTTTTTGTATTGGCTGAGGTCTTCTGGCTGAGTGGCCATCTTGAATTGGGTTGACTCCAAAAGTTAATCAGTGAAAATAAAAACATCTAATGATGACTTTGTGAGAGTTTCCTTAATATTCATCCAGTGGTTCATCAGATTTTTTTGCCAACAGGCAAATACAAGAGCACATGCGTACAGACACACAGCAAAGACTTTATCACCCACCCTTTTAATGGGAGGTGATAAGAAATGTGCATGTTGAAGAAAAACTGTAAAACAATAAAATTGCACCTTTTTTTTTTTTTAATTTTTACAAATAATTCATGCAAGTGTACCTACATTCCTAAAAAGTAACTAGAGAATTTGCATTTCCTGTGAAAATGCACATGTGAATGCCTCTTGCTTACGAATGTCCAGAAAACAGTTGAAAAGTAGCCTAAAATAGCAGAAAGAACCTTCAAATGTCAGAAGGGAGCAGAACGTGCACAATCGTTCCTAATGTAATGGACTGCCAGGCTACTGCCAATATAAAGTCTTGATTTGACAGTACTGTGTGTTTTCAGCTACCACTATACCAAATTTCAGCTGAATAGCTGTAGAAATGACAGTTATCCCAGTTTTTCTCTAAAACAGCTGAATATTAGCTAAAGAAGTCTAGCAAGAAGCTCAGATTTCCAAAAGGAAGTGGAGGGAGCTTAATTGTGGCCACTAAGCCTGAAGTATGCATAAATTAGCACAAATAAGTTGTAATTATCTGAGAAAGGCAAAATTTTCTAAAAACAGCTGAATAGTCGCTAAAACAAGCAGAGAAACTTACTGTAATTACTAGAAGGAAGTCAGGAGAGCATGTTTTTGTTGAATTAGGCTGAAAAAGTTAAAATGATTGTAAAACATTTGGATTTAGCTGAAAAATATTAAATTAGCATCAAAACAGCTAAATGCTTGCTGAAATTGCAGAAATATCTGAAAACTGCAGTAATCAGCTGAAAGGAGGAGAACAAGATGAAATAGCATAAATAAGTTTGAATAAGCACAAAAATGTTGACATTAGCAGAATGAAGCTGAAAGGAGCACAAAACAGCTGACAAACAGCTGAAGAAGCTGAATTAATTTTTATTTTCATTTAGAGTCTGTTTGGGATTGTTGTCAGCTTCCAATATGCCACGTTTCAGCTGAATAGCTCTAAAAATGGCAGAGTTTTACTAGTATAATAATAATAATAATAATAATAATAATAAATATAAACAGGATCACAATAGTGTGAATTCCTATTCTAGGCATTCACACAATAAAGAAATACACTTGTTAAAATATTTTATCGTTAAAAAAAAAAGCTGCACTTTAGATCATTTTCTAGCAGAATAAAAGTCCAGGCCTGGACTGCTCCAGGTCCGCATGCTGATCCAGTATTTGAATAAATGCTCTCTGACTTTTTTTTCTTTCCTCATGAATATTTTATCAGTTTATCAAATGCCAACCGGCTGAAATCTCCATAATGTCCCTCCGGGTGCTTTTACAGCCGCTCAGTGATCAGTGACCTTTTCTGTGAGCCAGCCGCACAGAGCTGCTCCACCGTCTGCCCTACTTCTGCTGAACGTCTTCCTCTCCGTGTCCGCAGGTGATGAAGGCGGTGGCGGATCAGTACCGGCTCCCGCCCCCCCACAGCTGCCCCCCTGCCCTTCACTCCCTGATGCTTCAGTGCTGGCAGGCGGAGCGAGCGGACCGGCCGGGCTTTGACTCCGTCCTCTCCTCTCTGGACCGGCTCATCCGGCACCCGGCCTCCCTGAAGGCCGAGCCGACTCGGTGAGCTGAGGCTGCTTCCGAGCGCGCCGCGGGCACCAGGTGACGGTCCCTTCCATCGTATTCATGAATCCTGTTTGACATTTACAGAAGCTGCTCGCAGCCGCTGCTCAGCCCCACGCCCACGGACCTGTCGTCTGTGGCCACGGTCAGCGACTGGCTCAAAGCTCTGAAGATGGAGCGGTACCAGGACGAGTTTGATCAAGCGGACCTGGACTCGTTAGACAGAGTCAGCCGACTCACTATGGAGTGAGTTCTTTAAATGATATCATTATTTTTTATGTAGCGCAACATAAAAGGCTAATTTTTCTCATCTATTCTCTTCTTCAGAGATGTTCAGAACCTCGGGGTGAACCTGCTGGGACACCAGAGGAAGATCGTCAGCGCAGCCCAGCAGCTCAGGGCCTTCCTGACGCAGGGCCAGGTGGAGGTCTGACACCCGCCAGCAGCACCGCGGGTTCGTCGCTTCTGGTTCTGCAACACTTTAAAGTCCGACGGAGCACATTCTAAACCAAACCAGCCAACAGTGACACTCTGCACTGCAGGTTCTGATCAGATGAACAACACAGCCAGGAGGGAAGGGAAGATGGGGGTCTCCCAGTCAGTCACTGGAGACAAACACATGAAGGGAGGTCAAACCGGAGTTAGGACGGTAAAGATGTTTTGTACTTTTCACTAAATTTCACTTTATTGTGTTTTGCCTTCTTGACTCCACATCGATCTCAGACTTTCTTCCACCTTTCTCCCTCCATGAAACTTTTTTAGTTTTAAGTCCTCAAGATCTTCCCTTGCAAAGATTTGCGTGAAGACAATCAAAGCCTTTTCTGGCTTATTTAGTTTATTTGTAACGTTTCATCACTTCCTCTTTACATAAATTCCTTTGCAGCATCTGGCAGTGAAATCAAACTAAGTCTCATTCGCTGCTAAAATATTTTTCATTCAACCTTCATTTATACAGGCTAGCCTCGTTGAGCCACGGGGACTCATTTACAAGAGGGACCTGTCACACTCACACCTAGGGTCAATATAATAAATTGTATAGATTTTTTTTTTAGGGTTAGAGCAAAATTGCTTTAAAACACAAGTCCAGCACAAGGAAACTCAGTGTGTAGAAACTCTAAGCCATGTGTTGAGGCATATCCAGAGTTTGAAAGCAGCCGTTTTATTTATTTTTTGTACGATTCACTGTTGAAGCTCTGAAGCTGAAAACGTTCACCTCAGCTGCAAACGTCTGCCTAAATGCAGCCTAAATGCGCAGCGCCCTTATGTGTACATTTCACTCTTCACCTCTTTTTGTTTGTTTGCCTGAGTCACGGAAATGTCGTAAATCTGTGGAATGGAACGGATAAAAATCTGAGCTGATTTACACTTGAAGGGAGCAAAAAATGCTGCTGAGGTGCCCGTTTGTACCGTCTGCGTGTGACACGGATGGTGTGTGTGCGTGTGTGTGTGTGTGTGTGTGTGGGTGAGATGACTATCTGTTTACTTGTACGAGTGTTCACAACTGTTATGTAACTTTGCAAATTTGTAAAATAAATATGACTTTATTTAAGAAAATAAACATTCTTTGGCATTTTTTTAAACTGCAGCTTTCAGGAATGTGTGCCACTGTGAAATAAAAAGTTTGCATAGTGTTTAAAAAAAAAAAAAATACATAAAAATAAATTAAATTTATTTGTGAAAGTTGACGTCCTGACGCTCAATAATCCACGCAGAAAATCTAACAAGGTCAGGTCACCGGGACGGATTCTTCAATGTGGATGGACGAATCCATCCAGATGACCTGACGTAACCTTGTTAGATTAATAACATTAAAAAAAAAAAAACATACTGTATTGTGAAACTTTGAATTGTTACTTTATAGTCAGCAGACGGTTGTATTGAAACAACTTAAAATAAGTCAAACTTGTTGCAGCTGAATAAAATTTCTTTTTTTTTCATTACCTTTTATTTATCCAAGTAGTCTCATTGAGTCACGAGAACTCATTCGCAAGCAGCAGCTTTTGCCTTTCCTCCCCCTCTTTTCCTCTCCCTGCGTGGCCCTTTGTCTTGTCTGCAGTTCCTCTGCATTCATCTCTCGAACGCAAAGTGATTATGGATCTGGATTATGGACGATCAACTCTGCTGACAAGATTTTTTTCTACAAAGAGACACTGTTCAGGAGAGCCAGCTTCCCGTCACAGACATACCCTGGCAGTTACGTGATGGATAAGGTCATGTGTCTGTCAATCCTGTCTATGGAGGATGTTAAATAATTAGATTTAAGATGGAAGAGCTTTACTGTTTGGCTTTGCGAAGCATTGTTCTATTGGAATTTGAGGAACTAATACATTTGAATTGGATTGCCCATAGAGACACTCAAGGCTGCAGGAAAAGTAAACTGTCTGTCTGAAGAAAAACATGAACCAAGGCTTATCTAATCTGGCTCCAAACAGCCTTGGTAATGTGAGCACTACCAGAACAGCTGGCTGAAAACATCACAGAACTGTAGCTGAATCTGAATGAAGGTGCATAAATTTCTTCTGGATCATGAGTAATGAGGAAAGCAACTGATCTATCGCATGATAGATGAGTAGTGTTGAACACAAGTAAAAAAGGGCCAGTGGTGATGTTTTTTATTTCTCTATAAACGCAAATCGTGCCGACCTGATGCTGTGTTTTAAAGTATATTAAAGTTAAAATGTCTTTAAAACCCACAGCAGAATAAATTTGGTGACAAACATGCTTTAACTATGTGAAATTAAAATAAGGAAATCCAAATGAAATGTTGCCTTTTTATGCATGCGTGCACACACATGCACACACACATGTACACACAACATCCCCGGCAAAGTGTTGAGAGAATGTGCCGATCAGCTCTGCAATGTGCTTGCCGACATCTTTAACACCTCACTTGCCCTGGAGACAGCGCCCACCTGCTTGAAGACCGCCACCATCATCCCAGTCCAAAAGAGCTCTACAGTGACTGGTCTGAATGACTATCGGCCAGTGTCCCTCACCCCGATAGTCGCTAAATGCTTTGAAAAACTGGTCATGACCCACATCAAAACAACCATCAACATCAACGAG
>JARVGQ010001306.1:14151009-14164677 GCA_031762355.1 Hypsolebias martinsi | reverse complement strand
CCACAATAATGGTGTGAAGAGGATGGCTGTAAGGTGAGAAGGGAGGCCATCGAAAATGGAAAAAAAAAAATTCTCTAACATGAAAGGCAATGAGCAATATGAATTACTTCAAAGAATGCTAGGCCTTTAATTTAAGGTATATCCCAAAAGTCACCTCTGTTCTAGCTGTTTGTTGTCGACCCAGTTCCAGGCATTGTTGTCATGTCTCAGTCCGATCCAGTATTTCACATTCCCATAGTTAGTTAGAAAATTCTGTAGGAGAGATCTCAGGTGAAATTCAGACAAAAAAAAAAAACACATAAAAGGTTTGAACTGAACAAACTGCAGCGTTCAGGCGCTCTCAGACTCACCTGGACGCTACGAGTGGTGATGACAGCCAGAGATCCACCACTGGAGCTGCAGTTCTTCTGACTCTCATCCCACGTCAGCCTGGTGGTGGACAGGAAGAAACACGATTTGTCGAAGGGGATCCAGCCTTTGGAGCACTGCTGACGGTTGAGATCTGGAAGAAAAGTGAGCTCAAGTTCAGTCAAGTCCACAAGGAAGGACTGAAACAAAAACACCAAGAAATTATAAAGTTCAAAACTCTTTTTTATTTTCATTCCTGTGTATTTAACATGTTCTGACTCACAGCAACCAAATATATATCTAATGAATTCAAGAAGGAAATCATGCTGGGTAAGTCCAGAGACTTTCAGTAAATTACATGAAAACTTTCTTACGAAAATAGATTACGGTAACATAAAATAACTTTGTCAGATTTTTTTTTTTCAAGTATCATTATTTTACCTCTGTGAAAGCTACAAAAGCAGAACTATCTATAAATGTGGCAATTAAGAAAGTTTCAACTTTTATTTTATTTTTGCACTTTACTTTTGCAGCTTCACACTTACAATTGCTTTGCATCTGCTGGCACATCTGGATGGGGCAGGAAGGAGATCCTGATTGGACTAGAAGGTAAAAAAAATTAAAAAAAAGACAGTGGGAGTAATGTGATCCTAGAGCTTTTTTTTGTTTTAGTGTCTCTGCTTCAGAGCTGCAGACAGGTGGGGTTTGTTACTCACGTTTCATGCTGAGGACGACGATGACCAGCAGGAGCAGGACGCAGAGCACAGTCAGAAGCAAACAGCCCAAACGGTACAGACGTTCCTTTCCTTCAGTCTGTTTCCCTGAAAGAGGAGAACAACAAGCAGACCATCAGTGAGCACAACACAGACCACCATGAGGAGCAGCTACCTCCTACCATTCGCCTCCTCCAGCTCCACCGACAACTTGGCGGATGAGTTCTCATCTTTTTTATCCTCAACATCCCAGCGACAGAATTTGATGTACATGCTGTGTTTCTGAGTGAGGAGGCTTGTTTCCTGTGTCCTGCTCCGTCTTCCTGCCTGCTCCTGTGCAGCTTAAAGAGCCCCTGCTTTTGTCTCGTCGCCGTGGCAACGCCCGATTCCTAAACTATGTGGAACAGTGCATGGTTTGTCCTTGAATGTCTCTCTGCACTCCTCTTGAGAGACAAGAGTGTGAATGTGTGTGACTTCAACTCCAAAACAAGAGATAAGATTTCCCCTCCAGGTCCTTTCGCATCAGTGTTTGGGTTCAAACCGTGCAGAGGCAGAACATGAAGACACGACTGGTTCTGATTTCAAGCTTCACGTCGTAAATATGAGATTACAAAGCAGAATTTTGTATATAAATATTAAAAAAACAAAAAAACAAGGTCATGCTCAAAACCTTTCCAATACAAACAACCCAGGAACTTTACAGTGAATATGATGATTCTTCAGATTTTTTTAGACACGATTAGTATCATAAAAATTAAACTGGGCACATTTATTTATTTATTTGTTTGTCAAAAATTACTAAAATTCAAGCCTAGCATCCCTTGATTGACGGATCGTTTTATGCTAAAAAATACCAGCCAGATCTTAAAATACCATTATGCACAAACTCATAAAATATTGGGATCTGTTGATCTGTTAGCCCTCGTGTATGTGTTGGGAAAGACTCTCAGCTACTACCACTTCAAACTTTAACCCAATTTCTGTATAATATCTGTATATTTAACTCAGCTACAGACTTTTTTTTGTGCTGGGTACAGGGTTGATTTGCTGGGGCTCCATCTAGACTCCAAACAGCCAACTCCGTCCATTAATTCAGGGGATATTTTGCTAATGTTACAGAAAAACACCAGTCAAAATCATTGTCGCTCTGCCATGAGAAGTGATAAAGATGGACAATAAAGCAGAACCATGACAGCAGAAAGTCTAACGTTGAGCAACACAGTTCCAAGGCGTCTGCATAAAGCATTGTCATTAAATGGATTTAGATACCTTTAAGACCTTAAATTGTATTAAAATCTTTAAAATTGAATCTCTGTGACATACATTAAATCATTTTCATTTGTTCTCATTAACAATGAGGGTCTTTTTTGGAAACCGCTTGTCGGGGCAATAGAGTAACACGTGGAACCATTATTAATTGTTTCGAGCCGGTCGGTGCTCAAATGTCAGAAGATAGCAAGTTTGAGGAAAACAGGAAAATTATAAAATGGGTAAATGTATATTCCAGGTAAAGTGGGTGGAAAATGAAAAATTTAGAGCACAGCTTCAGCCCGTCGACGGTCAGAAGGATGAAGGGATTTAGTTGGAAAACTAAAACAAAATTAAAAAAAGCAGAAGTCAACATGTGGAAAGGTGAGCCGTTGTGCCAGCAACTGTTGAGCGGCCGCAGGAGTGCATGCAGCCTGTTTAAAAGTCTGTCTCAGTTTGAGCTGCTGTTTCTGCTGCTTCATTTCTCCATTTAAACTTTATCAAAACTAAAAGACAAATATCTGTACGCCCAAGATTATAGTTAAGATGTGCCTCCGTTTATTTTTTAATGTTTTTTAAGCAAAAATTCACAACATTCTCATCGTGAGTTTCAAGTTTTCATAATCAGAAAAATCTGAAACTCGTTTTTACACAAGATTTTAGCAAAACAAACGAGGTGAGGCGATGATGTAAAAAACATTAAACAACAAATTTATTAAGAAAGATATTGACGATGGCACAGAGTAACTTTGTATTCAGTTTAAAATGTTATAACCACAACAAAAAGAACCGATAACTATGGTGTCCCGTGAGGGCCATGTAGGGAAAAATTATTTTACGTTATCCAACAAAGTTCAGTCAGGTCATTTGGACGGTTTCATTTTTTGTTGAGATGTTTCGCCCTTCATCCAAAGGAGGATGAAACCGTCCAGAGGACCTGACTTAACTTTGTTGGATTTGTTACCTGGATTATTGAGCATGAACTTTGATGTTTTGATCCACTTTGGCTATGGCTGCCTCAGAGGAGTCGACAGGGGAGAGGGCGGGCCCAGAAACCATCTTATCACCAGCAAACTGGTTGGCCCACTATGTGAGCGTGCTGCTTGTGGGACTGAGTTTGTTTGTGGCTCCTCGGACTGAAGAAGTCAAGTCAGATTTATTTATAAAGCACATTTAAAACAGGAACTGTTACCAAAGCGCTTAGTCTTTGGATGAAGGACGAAACGTCTCAACAACAAAAAAGAACGTGTCCAGATGACCTGACTGAATTTTGTTGGATTTTTTGTTTTTTACCTGGATTATTGATAATGAACTTTGAACTTTTGCATTATACTCATGCAAATTAACTGATTTAACTGTGACTGGAGAGCAAACAGCTACTACAGATCCAATGCACCGCCTTCATTCCATGTAATTTAAAGAGCACCAAAACATTTAAATGCTCCAAACATTTAAAAGTCGCATTAAGTTCTGAAGCAGGGCTTGGCAGGTTACATGTGGGCCAGTAATCCATGTCCCTGACACTTCCTGCTCCAATCCAGAGTTTAACAGTTTGATCATGTTTTATCTGCTAATTTGATGAACATTTTCTGAGTTAAACCACATATTCATGGTCTGTGTTTAAAGACTGCACTCGTTCATTTTCACTTGTCCATATTGTTGTACTAAATAAATGCAGTATACATATTATGCACATGTTACAGGCATATACGAGTATGTAGTGACAGTGAAAATAAAGATACACACATACTGGTACATGGAGGTGCTCCACGCCTGTTTGGCTTGTTTAAATAAGTTTGAATTGACAAAAGATAAAAAAAAAAGCTTGGAAACCAAGACTAAATCTTCTGTAAATTAAACAAAAAGTTATGTAATAGTTTATGCATTCATTGTCAATGTCATCAAAAAGGGCGTTAAAATGTGTGAAGCTTCTGCATTCACTGCTGATGGTATTACCGGTAAACACTTTTAAAAATAGCATTTAAAAGCTAAACATTTGATTGGCTGATCTCTGCAGAAACCCTGGTATGGTAGACAGTTTATACTTTCACTTCAGAGACTCAAGAAGTCTTCTGGTCACTTGAGGTTTAAAAGGCACTTTTCTAAAACCATTAAGGTGTTTTTACTTATTTAAAGTTATTATAATCTCACTGATAATAAAGCTTATTCTGATCCTGATCAAATCAATGTTTTCTTCCTGATGTGTTTTATCTGTGTTTTGGACAGTTATTCACAGAGTCCAAGGATGTTTATTTGCAGCTTACAGTTTTGCAACTTTTTTTTATTTTTTTATTTTTATCTGAAGTGTAATTAAAAATATATTTTAGGCCTAAAGCATCAATCGTTCATTCTGTTAACTACTGCAACAAATCATGTTTTTTTGTTTTTTTTTAAACACCAAAGGTTCTGTTTGCTGGAGCGAGTTGTGTTTTTGGAGAACTGTGTGTAAACTCCCAGTTAATAAAATGATGTTCCAATAAGACAGAACCACTCCGTTGAGGGAAACCATTAATATATTTTTAGTCTTTGTTTGTTCTTGTATAAATTATTTAAGTGTTACTAGTTAAAGAAGAAAACAAACATACTTAATTTTTATTTTATTTTATTAATTCTCATATAAAATTTGTTTGTAAGACTCACTGGCTTGTTTTTTTTTTTTTTTTTTTTGCTGAACAGTTCAGAATTTTAGAGTGACACTAAATTAAAAAGCAGAATAAAGAGCCCCCTCAGCTACAGCTACTTCTTTATTCTTTTATCAGATTTTTTTTCTTTTACTTCTTCAAATAAAAAAAAACAAAAAACTAATGAACTTTAAAGTTTCTAGCGACACGCAGCCGAGCTGCTCTTAATTTTAATGTATCAGCCTCGGAACTCGTAATCAGATCATCATAATCACAGCTGCAGATACAAGTGGATTTGAACTACTTCTATAAATGTAAAAAACTGTCTTTTTTCCATAGGACAAATCATTTTTTGTCAAGGTATGAGAGAAAAGTCAAGATATAAAGGCTCAGTGAGCCACATAACAGACTGCAATCTTTTATAAATCAGTATCCACATTAATTAATCAAGTTTTCATATAACTAAAGAAGCAGCTGTATCAGTTTTTTTTTTTTTTTTTACCAAAATCTGATCAAAAAATGCACCTGCTACCTGACTTTGTGGGGAAAAAAACAATGTCTGATAGATTTGACATCCATAAAGTGAATCTACAGGATACTGACACATATTGAATGAAAATACAGAATAACAGCGTCTACAAAGAAATGTGAATGTTTGCTAAAAATTATGGCTCTAAATTACACAGTAAAGTCATTTTAGCAAAGCGAGCAGTGTATTACTGTATCTTATTTTGCTCGTTTTAATATTTTTGTATAGACACGTTGCACCGTTTGTAAATTATTTCAACTTTAATTTTGTTCTGCTGCTGTAAAGACTTTCAGACTTTTTTTTAAAGAATATATTTTTAAGGGACTCTCAGTTGTTACAACATCAAATTTGAACTGTTTTATTATTTATTGCCAAGTTCAGCCATTTTTTTTTAAATCAGAGAAACATAATGAGTTTATAGTTAATTTGTCTAAACATCCATGCCTGAACACGCCTGCTGTTTGTTTTTTTACTTGGAAAGAGAATAGAAGCTAAAAAAGATAATTGTCTGAGAGTTTCAGGGTTTGAACAAAGACAGATATCAAGAGACGAGCTGAAACTTGTGGTTTTAGGGTGTTTTCTCACATCAGATGCAATTAGACTGAGCATTTTTCAGCTTTTCTTGCAAATAAAAACTACAAATCATGTAATATTTTCTATAATCTTGTACCTTTGGTCATTCGAGGTGGCGGATCAGTAAAAACGGTCTCAGAGTAAATGTCCTCAGATGGACTTTGCAGTTCTTCGTACACTTTAGACTCGGCTTCCTCTAAAAACAAACACACAGAACGGTCTCAAGTTTACTGTAAAATACTCAACGTTACAAACGCATACACAGAATCAAATATTATTATAGTTTTGGAATATTTGCAGAACTCCCAGCAACAAATGTCTCACTCACTTTGTGTTTTCACCTCCACCAAAGCTGCACCTGCTCCCTCAGCTTCATCGGTGCTCCTCGATGGGATCTCCTGCAGCTCCATGCTTCTTCTCCTGCAGCTTTCGATTTACTCGGAAACTCTCTGGTCAACTCACAAAGAGGTTATACAATCTTTTCTTCTCCTAGGTGGAGAAATGCTGCATCAAGCTATCCAGAGCTGTTATAAAGGCAGAAAAGTTAAAAAAGTTCCTGATATTCAGTGAAAATGACTCATCAGACTGAACACTTCCCCATTAAGATTTCTTGCTGCCCTTCCTCTTAGTGTTCAGACGTTCTGTCACCCCACTAAAGCTCAATAATCTGTGATGACTTTATTTACCTCACAGGAATTAATTTTTTTTTTTAATTCTCGTTTATTTGCATTAAAAACTTTCTTTATAAGCATGTGAAGAGATTAAAATATTCATTTTGTTTTGAAATCCTGATTTTCTGTAGAAGTAAACACACACGGAGCAAACCCACTTTTTGAATTTCCTTTATTCTCCACAAACGTTTATGATAATTTACAAAAACAACAATTCTATTTGCATTAAATACAGATGACTGAGAAAGATCATGAGAATTCTCATTTTTATCGTTTCCTTTTGTTTGCGCTCATTTTCCAAAAACCCTCCCTTAAAATAAAAAGACAACATTCTGTGGCTTAGAGTTTAGAGTAAAAATACTGTCAAAGGTTAAAAACTCCAACCAGCGGATGGATCCATTCTGTACAGAGTTCGTTTTTTCATCCATCGCAACTCATACAGGACATCCTTGTAAAAGAGATTAATAATCTCAATGGATTTCTTTCCTGGTAAAATAAAGGTTTAAATAAAACATAGGCAATTAAAGTGGCGCAAAGCGTAACAGAAAACTTTTAAACTCTTTATTCCAATCTCACTCTGCCTGCTCTCATTCTCTCTCTCCATCTTCTTCCAGTCTTTTGTCCCACGTCAGGCACCATACACGCTCTCATTACTGTAGGTCATGTAGAGGAACAGGTCATCCTCGTGGTGCTCCTGCAACACAACAAGCAGCATACAGCACAATCAGCGTGAAACATCAGACAAATGTTCAACGATAAAAACTTCTTCAAAGACATAAAACATAAGTTAGTTACTAATAAAATGGCTGATGGAAAAGGAAGCTAAATATGTTATTTAAAATAAACTCTAGGTTTTCAAAATAAAATGTAGAAATGTTCTCTAATGTTTGTCACGATGTTTGTGTAGATGCTCATACCCCGTATACGGTAGAGAGGGGACAGCTGGACGGGGGGAGGGAGTTGTTGACAAAGAAGAAGAGCGCTTCCTCGGGTCTCAAAGACATACGCTGACGGATTAGAAAACACAACTGGCCCACTAAAAAAAAAAAAAAAATCAAAAGGGGGAAGGAAATAGAGTAAGATGGTCAGCTCGAATCACGCAGAGTCCTTCTGTTTCGTGTTAGAAGAAATGAAAGAAAATAAACTACTGGAGATGACCATGCAACACATGACACCATTAAGAGTTTTTAATTCATGCCTGTGAAGTCACCTGTTAAATCTGATGGCACCAGGTATTTCTTCTTGTCCAGTTCAGGAGCTCGCGACCTTGGAGCCCTCTCCACAATGATCTGAAAATAAAAATAAAAAATTTGCGAAAATGCACAATGAGTTCATTTTTCAAAGTAAAATACATAAAAGTACAATTCTTAGTATAAAAATCTGTTTAAAAATAAATGATAAATGTGATTTTGGTTATAATGTAAGCTTTAAATAACAATATGGATGAATAGAGAGAGCAGTAATTCCATCAGATTATTTTTGCTCATGTTTGAGCTTCATCAGTCCCCTCCAGGTAATCAACATCACACTGACCGGTATCTTGTCAGGATGCTTGGCCCGAACTCGTTCTCCCTCTGCTCTCCTCACCTCCAGTGGTACCGAGCGCTGATACGGACTGCCCATCTGAAAGCAACATGGGGACAAATGAAACGTCTCACAAAGGCTTCGTTTACGAAGCAGACAACGAAGAACGAGCGTCTGACTTCTGCTACTCTGTAAACAAGTGACCCTGTCAGACTGAAGAGCAAGGCACCGTGAAATAAAACGTGAAAAAGTTTTAATCAAGTTAGGAGCAAGGCCCAGTTAGGGTCTAAACTTTAGATAAACGTCAGCTGTTTTAAGACTTTTGTGTCAACTAAGTGCAAAGAGCAGCAAATCAATAAGACAAACTGCTTTTTGGCATTAAATGTAGTTGCACTGGTCTTTAAGAAAATGTAAATTAGAGCCAATAAAAGCTGCCATTTTTTAAGCTCTGTAGTGCATTTCATTGCACAAGCACTCGCATTTGATTTTGTTTTCCAACAAACACACAAAATATAGTTTTTGCTCATCTGTCCTTTTTAAATGTTATTGTTTGCGTTTTAAATATTGGTTAAACAAAACAAGACCCAGGACCTTTTTTCCCCACTTGAAAGCATAAATGTTTGCATATTAAAACTTTGCCCACAACAAAGGCAGAACCGTAGAGACAAAATAACACGTAGTTTATAACATTAACATAATAATAGGCGATCAAGACGCAGTTTTCATGTTTTTTTCCCACATCTGGAACATCGAACTGCCAGATGTTAGCAGCTGGCAGGAGATGCCTTTTTTTTTTAATCGGAGTGGCTGTTGTCGTTTTCTGGGCTTACTAAGTTCACCACAACTTGAGGCCACGTCACTCTTTTGGACAACACTATAATAAAAAAGCGGCATAAACAAGCATATCTACAACATATTCTTATATAAATCACTTCCTAAACACAACAAAGCTTAAACAGAACATTTCCTTAAAAAAAAATCAGGCTACAATCGGACCGTTTATTGCGATAGCTAGCTACAGTGAGGCTAACGAATTTTAAAAATGTTCCTGTGTACGTACCTTTAAAAACACACACAAAAGTAAACTTCACGTGAAACAACCCAAGTTCAGACACACTCCGATAACTCTCCGAGTAGTAAGTTATCTTAATAAATCTCTTGTGATGATTTTTGAGCTGAAGAAACGATCAAAACACACAAGACAGAACAAATTTTCCAAGATGTCTACCGCTTTCCTAACGCCGTACGAAAACAACAAACACAAAAGTCCCCGCCTTCCAGAAATAGAGCCAACCAGAGGCGAGCAAATTGATTGACAATAGTGTAAGCCTATTAGAATGAAACAGGGGAACGATTTCTCTACGCTTATTGGACGAACCGTGCGTTTGTATAGGCCTTTTTCACCTTATTTGGCAGAACATGAATCCAGGGGCGGAGCTTGGAAATTTTAGGGCTTGCATGATACGTGTAAGACGCTTCTTCTGAATTATCTGAACTGTTTATCCTGTTCTGTACACAGCTCCAGTGAAAACAGTCCAAACATGCCATAGCTTTTTTCCAGTGGTTTACTTGATACCTGTGCATAAACTGGCTTTACAAGAACCAAAAGTGTTTTGATTCCATCAATGTGAATTTATTGAAATGTATTATGAAGCTCTGTACATCACTAAATTGTCTCAAAGACATTACATATAGTACATGTTATCTTTTATGCATGCAGGGCTCCAACAAGCATTTTCCCAAACAATTTTGCTTCGTAGTCTTTAGTCATTATGCACACAAAATAATGTTTTTCCAAAAATAGTATTCCTTGTAGGAAAGCAACTCCCTTACCTTTTTTTTTTTCTTTTCAAAACACAGATGTATCAATGCACTTTAAGAACACTGATTTACAGAAAATGTTTGCGACATACCTTACATTGTAATGAGAGAAATAACTGGGAATGGCTCTCATACCAACCTGTGCACTGTCCAGCATGAAAACGTTTCACAGAATGAAACCAGCGAAACACAAAGCTACACTTGTATCCATCTTTGTATTTTTGTAGTTTTTTTTTGTTGTTGTTGTTGTTTTAGCTGCTGCACTTGTGCACACTTTATTAACAAAAGTGAATATCCACAGTCCGGTGTGCAGCAACCAGAAGCACGTAAAAAAAAAAAAACTACAGTGTGATGCATTCAGGACATCCCTCCGTTTATTCCTGCAGTCAGCTCAGACAGCAGCTGTAGCCGTCGTCAACTTGTAGGCATCTGACAGGTTGTGTTTTCTGGCTTTGGAGTTGGTAATGACCTCCAAATGGGACTTGGGCACCCATCCGCGATGTAGATCCGACAGTTTGGTTCCCTCTACCCAATCTAGAAATAGAGGAGAATTCAACGTGAAGGAACGGAGCACTTCATTTATACTAATGTGCAAATCTGTGCCGTTTTTTTAAATTTTTTTTTTAATGAAACTGTGTGAGTGATCTGCTTTTTCTGCAAGTGGGTTATATTTTTCAGTATGTGATGGACTTACTGTCACTGGAGTCCTGGTGCACCAAGATAACATCAGCTTTTTCTAAAGACAACTCATCGGGCTGCTGAGCAACGTAAGCTCGGATACACTGCATCTGGGCTAAATCTGGACAGAAGAGAGGGAAAGGTGACGTTTGAGAAGCAAACTGGTCCAGAGCTACTCTGGATAAGTCAAGAATGTGCATGAGAAAAAGCATTGAGTCCACCCACACGTGCATTTTTATCAGTATTGCAAATCTAGACTTATAAACTTCATAAACAGGCCTTTCTTCACTTCTCCCAGAAACCTTTAAGAGCTGCTCGAGTTTTTATTTTCTATCATCCCACAAAAATACGCATGATTTCCACCTGACTAACGTTCTATTTTAATAATCAAAGCAAATCCTGTTTTAGCAGTTATTAACAGAAAAAAAAAAAAACCTTAGCGTTAGTAATCATTACTACACATTTACTAAAATGTTACACTGAACCTAAAGCTTTATTTTCTGTCACCAGAAATCGCAGAGATGATGGAGCTTTAGAAATACTCATTCTAGAGTTTTCCTTCACAGGTTTGGCAGAACGTCGACTGAAAGTCATGAAGGTTTTAAGGGATCTTAGCTGTTTGGCCGTAAACACTTTGAGGTCACTACCTGCATGAATTTGACAACGTAAAATCTGTTTTTCGACGTCTCACTGGCTAATGGCATGTTTGTCAGTAAACTAGACCATCATCTTTCACAACCAGCAGGAGCTGAGTATAATTCTGCATTAATGTTCAAACACGTCCCATCAGCCCGTTGTGTGTTCAAAATGTGGGCTGAACATTGTTTCTGTATCGTTATCTCTTCATGTCACCGGTACAAACATGTTTATTTTGATTGGATTAGAGTGAAAAAGAAAAACAGCTGTCAAAAGATAAAAATTACCAAAAATATTTCACATCAGAGTTTAAACTCATATTTTGTGTTGGTGAAATGTATGAGCATGATTCATATATATACTCTTCACAATTTGTGACTGAGAACTTTGACAACATCTTATTGGATCATCTAGACCACATTTAATTTTATACCTTCCGCAGCAGAAAAATCTAGTTCAGGATGGGGCCTGGAGATGGCTGATATCCAGCGTAGCTTATCGCTCCTGCAGGGAAAATGTTAAAGGAATTTATTGTCCAACTTTTGTGACGGGCCACTGACACATCCTCTCCAACAGTCAATGAACAGATAGAAAGAACACACACACAGAACTTCAAAATAAGATTCCTAGATCTTATTTATACCAATTTTTATGGCTCAGACAAAACAAAAACATAGGTTTTATTTAAACTTTACTAAAACACAGAAAGTTTCTTCTTTTTTTTTCTCCATTCAACCTTTATTTAGACAGATTAGTATCATTGAGTCAAGAGGACTCATTTACAAGAGAGGACTGTTTTGGCATACTGCCTGGAAATAGTCTCAAATAGTCCAATTAAATTAAACTTTTTGACTCAAAATATGATTTTAACAACTTTAAATACTCGTGGTGTGATTCATATTATTTCTCTATTCCAAAAATACATTATTTTAAGGCAAACATTTAAAACTAAACTCCTCATTCTATCCACAAGGGGGCAGTTTACTGAAACTGTGAAATGAAAAAAACTTGAGGATTTTTCTCGTTAATCCTGACTCAGTGTTTTCTGAGTTTGACCTGTTTCTGTTAGGATGATGCCAGTAAGTGTGAAGCCAACCAACTCAAACTTTTCTGTATTCCTACTTAATTATTTTGCTTTAAAAAAGATACATTTAGGTGTCAAATACATCTATTTTAGTGCCAAGATGAAATTGTTTAATATCTTTACATTTTATTTTAAACTTTCGGAGAACTGCGCTTATATTATTTTACAACATAATTTTATCAATGGTTTTTAATTCCTTAAACAAATGTTGTAGCCTCAAGAAAAACGTCCTTATGTGGACAATTAAGTGAATCTGATTTGAGACAACAGATTTGGCAGATTCTGTCTGTTTGCTACTTTTTTTTTTTTCAGTTCAGTAGAAATACTAGAGGTCACGTGTGGCTTCATGATATTACCTAATCAAAAATATTTCCTATTTGAATGGCTTTTTTATGTTCTGAAATGTATTGTTTAAAGTAATAGCTCACATCTTTTTAAGTGGGTTCCTGTGAAAATTTCATTAACAGTTAATGTCTTACCTGTTTTAGATAGCTTTTTGAATGACCTCAGTTTGAAGAAATAGACTACAATCTCAAAACCATAACATTGAGATTGTTATTGTTGGTTGTTTACACAAAATTTGGAGATTAACTGCAAGCTTAAAGAGCGACAGCAGCAGGTAGTTGTAGCACTTCCAGCAAGAACATCACATTTTTTCTGCAAAAAGTAGCTTTTGCATTAAAGACAATACAATTTTTGAGATTAGAGTTGTTTTAAGACAATAGGAATCCATTTTGGTCTCAGCCTGCTTCAGACTAGCCATTAGCTCCTCATGAAACGCCAAACTGAGGTCATTCAAAGAGCTATCTACAACAGGTAAGATATTATTGTTCATAACTTTTATAAAAACGATCGATTCAAATATCCTAACTGTCGGACAGTGATTCTTGTCACTTTAGTATTTACTTATTTGCAGAATCAGGTCAGCATAAATGTGACCTATTCTGGCAAAACGAGCCGGGATGAACTCAGGCTGTTGTGCAAAAAGGTGAAAATACTGATTTTTTTTTGTCCTAACTGAGATTTGCATTAAAAATAAATAAATAAATAAATAAAACATTTTAAAAAAATTAAAAAAATAAAAAAGAAAGAGTCTAATCTAGTGATCTCAGTAACAAAAATAACGTATAATTTTTATTTCATTTAACCTTTATTTATCCAGGTTGTCTCACTGAGGCACGAGAACTCATTTTCAAGAGAGACCTGTTAGGGAGCAGATGGT
>JARVGQ010001306.1:14132805-14144562 GCA_031762355.1 Hypsolebias martinsi | reverse complement strand
CAACAACAGCATACTTAGAACGCCGTTTTAATGTGTTTCCAAGCAGTTAGCTAACAAAATACCCTCAAAAAAATCGAGGAAAAAAAACAAACATAAAATGCTGCATAAAAAAGACAACGTAAGGTGTGATGATGTCACTGGGGGTGGCGCCGTAAGTCCGAGTTGCCGTAAGTCGGGGGAGCCGTAACTCGGGGACAACCTGTAAAGATGGAATCCTGAGGTCATCAAACCAGACTCCTTCCGCCCCCTGGCTGCACCGAGAACTCCTGTCCATAAAAGCTATGAACGGAATCAGTGACAACAGGCAGTCCTGGCAAAGTCCAACTCCCATTGTGAAGGGGTCCGACTGACTGCCGGCATTGTGAACCAAACTCTAGTACCATTTCTTTAGGGACTGAATGGCCATTTCAGTCTTATTCATTAAAAAAATCTGAAGAGTTTGGGAGTGCTACATGAGGAGTCTTTACCCATCAAATATATGCAATGCAAGACATTTACCTCCTGTAGTCGTCTTTGATCCTCTGTGAACATCTCCAGCTCAGGGTTGTTCGTGACTTCCGGCAATTCCCGCCACAGTACGGAATGCTGTGTGAGTGAGATGGACAGACGTGGAGAGGACGGCCTGCGCTCGGTCCTAGGGATGTCCGGAAGAGGCAAGTTTTTGGCACTTGTGACAGAGCCGGCGTGAGTCAAGCACAACTGTGGGACTGGTGGTATGGGAGGAAGAGGCCTGCGGGCGGGGGGAGGTGAGGGCATGGGGGACAGGTTAGGGTCTTCACCCACTGAGAGAACATCGGAGCGAAACTGACGCAGAATCTCAATGTTCTGTGCCGCCTCGTTGTACTGCTGGTAGAGCAGTGCTGCGTCTAGTGGGGGAGGCAACGAGAGACAAACGAGTCAAGAAAGAATAAATTATCTAAATGGACAGGAAGCAAAAGAAGTAAAACAAGTGGAGACAGAAAAGTGTTTTTCACGAGTCGTTTTTAGCATTTTAAAACAGTTCTTATACACACACTGATCGGAATGCAAAATCACAGCCGCAGCTGTTTTCCTGACAAGTTCATAAAAAAATGACTGCTTGCAGAAACCTGTCTGTAACTTGCACAAACACACACACACACACACACAGATCAAGCACCAACACACTCCTTTCCCATTTCTCATAACAGCCAAGTGCAGCAGTAGTAAAGAGAACGGCTACCATTTCAATTTGTTTAACACATTATTTCTAAATGGTGTGAGCCAGAAGTAAACGAATACAGATTTGCTCTCTTTTGTGTATGCCACTGAAGTTTTGAACCCAGCATTAGGTGATTAAGAGATAAACAGTCACTGAGCTTGTATTTACACCGAAATATGACTCATACACACTTTGAGGGGAAACGCTCAAGCCTGTCACGCTTTTCCCTGCTGCTCTCAGATCGTATGTTGTCATGTCGCCTCAACTAGTCTAAGTATTACTCTTCAGATTTACTTTAAAACATCACCGTCACTGATGCTAACAAAACTTATAAAATATTTATATTTCACAAGGCAGCATTGACGATATATAACATATCAGATGATTACTTTGGGCTCTTAAACATGAATAAATAAAAATGAGAAACTTACTGAGAAAACTTGAATTCCCCTGGAGTCTTGCCATTTTGTCAAAAGCATTCCTGCCAAAAAAAGGACAAGAAAAACATAACTGTGGAGTTCATTTAAAAAACCTCTAAAGCTCATTTAAGTATAGCTGCAAAAACATCAGATTTTAGGAGACTCTTTAGTACCCGCACTACTGCTCCTCTAAAAAGTAAACTTCGACTGGTTTCAATAGGAGTACAGTATTTAAAAAATTTGCACAATTTTTGTTTTGCTCACCTTAGGTTCACCTCGCCCAAGCTTTTACTGAGATCGTCATCTGAAATCAAAAAGTAACTATTTGTAGTGACGCTATAAAACACCACCTTGAAAGTGTAAGACATTAAAGCTACAACATAAATACGTTAATTAGATAATTAGTTCAATAAATCAAATGCCCCGCCACTATAGGTTACAGAAAAGAAATGGTTGTTTCCAGAACCTATGCTTTATCTGTCTGTCTGAAAAGAGGATTAACATCTGCTTGTTAAAGTCACACCTTGGATTTTCCCTTTCTTGCTCCGCCTTTGCCAATTTCCACCACGAAATGAAATCACAACATTGTGACACCGTTTCCAGTTTAGATGATGTACTTTGTGTCGATTGAAGCAAAGATAACCGAGAGTGGTAGATAACTGAGTACTTTTTTTTTATCTTTATGAGTGGTGTAAATCTATAGGTATTAAACGTTACAGAGATTGGAAAACAGAAGAAAGAAAAAGAAGAATGTGATTTTAAAGTGTTATTTGTTGATTTAGATTGTTGTAAGCACGCGGTCTTGTTTAAAGGTAAACTGCAATGCTTACAGACAACAAAAAGAGATGGAGGTAAATCAAGAGGTGGTTCTCCAGATTTTGGAAATGGTTAGTGATATGATCAGATCCCAGTGTTGTCTTAGTTTTCTGTCTTTACCTGTTGGAGAGAATACTCTGGCTCTGCGATCCCTTCCAACACTTATATCTTCTTCCACGTCTACATGGTCTTCGTCTCTTTGCTTATTGGTTTTACGGATCGCCCGCCTCCGTATGCGAACTTCAGGGCTCATATTCAGAAAACTGGAAGACTTTGTGACAGTCGCCGCGTTCAATTCAGCTCCTATCTCGTCCTTTCTAACTTCCACCCCAGTTTCTTCTATACATTTCTCCATCTCCGCTTCTGTATTTCCCTCTTCCGTCTGCCTGTCTTCTGCACCTTCACTCATTTCGTCTATAACCTCCTGGCTTCTACCCTCTTTAGGGAGCGTTAAAAGATCAGACTCTGAATCATAGTTAAGAACGGGGCAGCTATTAGGCTTGTACAGTGTGTTGATCATTAAATACTCCTCCACCTCCTTTCCCTTGCTTTTTTCATTGTCTGTTTCTCTTAACTCTTTTGTATCTGCCCTTGCTAATAACTGAGCTTGACTAGAGAGTTCGGTCTTTTGGTCCATAGTGTGATTTTCCTTCCCCTCTGTGTTTAAATGTGTGTCAGTATTAGTGTATGAAGGTGTTACAACATGTATAGCTGTGACGTGGCCTGCTTGAATGTCGGCTTGGGTCTGTCCCATACCTTTAAAGTCCACCTCCAGGTCTTCCTCCTCCAGTTCGGGGTCTGAGTTCTGATCATCTCTTGTCAACGAAATAATCGGCAAATCAAAACTCCTTTGTGGAACAACGTCTTTTTCCTCATCATTATTGATTTGTTTGGCCCCTTGATCTTGTTTTGGTTCATCCACCGCCTGTTCATCAGACTGTCCCAGGATCTCGCGCACCACACTTGCAGCCCATTTCAGGTGAGGGGCTTGGGAATGCCGCTTTGGTTCCCTGGACATGGTCCATGCCCCGCTCATTCTTATCCGAACTTCCTCCATCTCTTCTTGACTCATTGTTTCAATGTTCATGTCGTCCAAGAAGGGTGGAATTCGCTCCAAACTATCTCTAGAACGAGTATCAGCATGACTTTGTCGTCTTCCTTTATTATTTTCTCTCCAACGTACAAGGAGTCGTTCAGTTTTTGAGTCTCTTTTCATTTCTCTAAATCCTGTCCGCACGGGCTCCACTTTGCTCCTCATTTCCCCTCTAAGTTCAACATCTTGTAGCTCTTTGGATGCATTGCATCGAATGTCCCCTTCAGCTGTGTCTCCTGTTGGGAGTCCGTCCTTTATTGGAAAACTGTAGTCACTTTGCTTGTCATTTCTGCTCGATGTCAGCTGCTGGGCATCCTGAGATTCATGTTTGGCCTCATCACTACTTTGATTAAGAGTTTCTGAATTTGGTTCGTTTATTTCCACTCCTCCCACTTCATCATCTTCTGACGATGACAGCTCAGTTGTTTTTGACCGGGAATGACTTTGCCCAGCAACAAAGAAGACATACTTTGGCTTCTTTTGCCTCCCTTGTGCATCATCATTAACCACTTCCTCATTCCTTGTAGTAGATTCGTCTCGATCGTCACCTTCAGAACCCATGGAACTATCAGGCGTTGGATCCTCATCTGAAGCACAAGCTTCACAGGAATTCTTATAGTCCTTAAACTCCGTTGGATAATTTTCTCTTTCGTCTTCCTCGTCTCCACCACTGGACAAAGTCACAACCATGTTCTCTCCTGGCAGAATTCTGTCTTGCTTCCAACTGCCATCATTTCCTCTTTCACTTCCAGATGGTGCCCAAGATTCACGCCCACCATCTTCGTCTGTGTCACTCTCCTCAGTGTTGTTGGCCATTATCTCTCCCTGTACATCTCCCTGTCGCCTTTCCTCTATCTCTCCACAACTGTCAGACAGATGTTCCTTCCCTCCTCGCTCTGTCCAGATTTCACTCACCTCATCATCTCCATCTACACTCACTCCCTCAGAGTCTCCGCTATACACATCTCTCCCACCATGCCTTCTTTTAGAATAGCTTTGCTCCAAGTTCCTCTCATCTGGTTCTGCTTTTTCTCGACTCTTGGGTCTTCCCTTTTCTTCCATTAACTCCACGTTCATCTCCTCCTTTCTCCTCTCCCTTTTCTGCCTATGATAACGCTCACTGTTTCTATCTTCAGTTGTCTTGCCCCTCTGTGGCTCTAACCACATCCTTTTCTTCTCTGGCAAGCTATTTGTGGTTTCTCTTCTATCTCTTCCTTGTTTCTCACTTCTTATTTGTTGCTTCTGACTTCTGTCAGTTGCTCCCTCTGGTTCGCTACATCTTTCTTTTATTCTTTCACCTTCAGCAGCCTGTCTTGACCTTCTTTCCCTTTCCCTATACATGTCTCTATCTTGTCTATATTTCTCAATGTCCCCATCGCCGATCCGTTCTCGGCCGCTTTGGACTTGTGGAGGCGGCCTCTGAGCTGAATCATTCATGGATCTGTTGCTTTTGTCTGCCTGTCGTTCACATGTCTCCTTGTATCGTCTCTCATTTCTGTATTGATCATCCACTCTCCTATCATCAATGAATTTTCTTTCCATTCTCAATATTTCCTCTCTGTCCACCTGTCTTGCTGTTCTCATGAAAACCTCGTCAGATCTTTTCCGGTTGTCCTCTTCTCTCCTCCTGGATCTATCCATGTCTCTCTTTCTCTGCCCATCCTTATCCCTCTCTAGTGGCATTTTGCTCCTGTCTACCTCCTCATTTCTGCTGAACTGATTTGTCGCCTCTTCCCTCTCTCTGTCCTTCATTTGGTCTCTTCTCATCTTACTCTCAAGGTCTCCTTCATTCCTGGCATCTTTCATTCTCTCTTTCCTCTGAGCCCTCTCCTTTCTTTCTGCGTACCTCTCTCTTTCTTGTCCCCTCTGAAATAAATACATCTTGGCCTCATCCACATCAGCTCTGATCTTTTCTCTTCTTCTAGCTGCTTCTTTATCTCTTGTGTCCGGTGAACCGATAGTTTCACTTGTCCTCTCTTGAAGTTCAACTCCAGACATCTTACAGGTATTTCGTTCACTCTTTACTGTCCTCTCATCTTCAGGGTGTCTTCTTCTAGGGTTTTGTCGCCCTTCTCTTTCCCTGTACATCTGTCTCTTTTTATCCCAGTTATCAATTTGACAATCTCTCTGCCTCCTGTCTTCTTCCATCTCAGGAGGAGTACTTTCAGGACCTCTGTCAACTTGTTTCATTCTTGGAAATGTATCCCCTTTCTTTCCCTTCTTTTTTACTCCTTGCTCAGTCTCTGTGTTCTCCACATTCGACAGCAACCTACCATTTTGGCTCTTGTCGTCTTCTCGCCTCCTTCCTCTTTGATCCGGCTCTCTTTTTCCTTCTCTGACCCAGAGATCAGAAGCTCTGTCTTTGTGTTGCTGCTGCTCCACCTCCCTCCTCACGTTTTTATTTTGTTTGTTGACTCTTTCTTCTTCCAACGAAGCACTAGTTTTTGGCGATGGACTTTGGTCTCGAGAGTTTCGTCCTGAATGAAACTTGTAGTCAGGTATAGTTAGGCTAGACAACGTGTCAAAAATGGTAGAAATGGCCTTTTTGCTCCCCATGGTACCATAATTTGGTGAATCTAGAAGATGGTTAACACACAGATTAGATAAAATGATCTAATTTCATAAAGTATTCAAGTAAAGACCAAATTCAACACAGTGGCTTCGTGCATTAAAATTAAGAACTGCGCTGTTACACTTTAAACACAATTATATTTTGTTTGTACTTGTTTTTTTCAATGTATGTACATTTACTTTGAGTAAATCTTGTTTAAAGGAGTCAGGAGAAAAGGTGACACACTGTTCTGTAAGAATGCAGCACAAGCCTGTAAAAATGCAAACTGTCATAGAAAGCAGAGGCCTGTGACACATAGGCAAGGCATGTAGCGTGCAAACAAGTTCTTTAAACATGTCTTCATCAGACACAACTTTTAGAATTATAATAATAAAAAATAAATAAAACTCACCTGAATGTGTATCCAGAGGAGATACCGTACTGCTCTCCCAGTTTAAGCTCAGCTCAAAAGCATAGGATTGCACAACTTTTGACAATTCATTCTCTTTGTCTTGGCGTTATCCGAGTAGATTTCCTTTTGTTTTTCCTAATAAATCTCAACTGTCTTTTCTCCCTCTCTCTCAGTCGATCAACTCTTTTGAATAGTTCATGTTTATGCCTGAGTGCTCCTTGCTTTTTCCTCTTGCTGCCTCTCCCTGTCTTTCCCTAGCTCTCCTCCTTCCTCAAATTCCCAAACAAGTCTCGACAGATTGACACTTATCTTTCCCCTCCTCTTCGCCTCAACGTTTGTCTTCACATTTGTTGGCATTCCACAGGAAAGATCCCTCATAAAACAAGCAACAACAAAAAAGACTTGTCAGTGTGTCCACTTTTGCTGTCCCTTTACTGATCATAAGACTGAGAGGACCCTCCCACACACCTCAAAACAAGTGGACAAATCTTCTCTCTCTTGTCCCACTCTTCTTTCACAAGATACAGGAAGTACACCTCCTGAGTGTGTCTCATGATTGGTGGAAAAGGAATGGCCGGGTGTGTCTCCTCACATTTAGTCAAGGTAAGGGTTGAGATAACAAGGAAGTGTGTGGGGGGGAGGGGAGTAAGAAAAATGAATTGTGAGACAGTCTGCAATCTGCAGGAAAGCCTTAAAGCCGTTAAAACGTCCCCAGATTCCCATGAGGCTTAATGCCTAGAGGAAAGAAAGGGAAAACCATTTTCTTAAAATATTAAATAAACAAATACCCAGATGAAACAGTCACAGAGGGGAGGGCAGCATGCTTGAGTGGTAATGAATGATTTGTTTAAATACTTAACTTTATTGATTAAGTAAAACGATTTGAGTTGAAACATTTGAAGTGCAACAACAAAACTGCTGTTGACTAGGCAACTAGAACGAAATAGGATTATTATTTATTAATTTTTGGCTTTCATTTTCATTTATTGTTCTTAATAAACTTTTTTTTGTTTTTTTTTTAGAAAACATGTAATCAAGTGCATAACTTCTAAGCAGTGAGTCCATGTGATAAAAAATATTCAAACTATGAAGTGCTGATTCATTTTTATTGGTATGTATGAAACTAGTTTACGATGCTGAGAGGTTTTTCTTGAACTTTGTACACACTATTCTAGATCAGTGAGGGATTTACTGATAGATTGGTCAATCTAATGTTCTGGGAAATGAGTGCATATAGCAACACCTGTTTTTAAAAAAAATAGTAATTTTGACTTGAAGTTCACTGTCTTGCTTTACTGAGGGAACTTTTTTAATAACAGTATGTATAAACTGCATTTCCTACTAAATTGTAGGATTTTTTTTTTTTTTTTTTTTTGCTATAACATATTACAATCGATCAATATTTGCAGTAAAACACAAACAACCTCTCAATATTTTTTTTTTCTTTAACGTACGACTTGTATTGTTTTTCAGGGTTAGGCAGCTGCATGCTGTGACTAGAAATTTTCATATAAATATGAATCTTTTTTTTTTTTTTACTAATTGCTGTGAGACATGTTGGACTGGTTAACAGTGACAAAGTTTCCCCAAGTATTATCAAACACAAAGTGCTCACCAGGTTGAACATATCTCTAAAAAGATATCAGTAATCTTGTCATTTTGTGTTTGCAAATTGGGTGCACAGTAGAGTGGGACATTGTTTCAGGAGCAGAGTCTTGATTAAAATCCAAACAGATTAAAGGTTGTTTCGATATGGACCACACTGATAAACTGGAGCCACAAAGGTACAACTTTGTCTAGCAAACACGCTTTGTTGAAAAAGTGTTGATGCATCTGCAAACAGCACTGATACACTGATATCTACTTTGCATGGCCTGTAATGTGGAGAAAATGTGTTTATTTTACTGGGTTTCCGACGTCATTTTGGCGAGGTTCGTTGGACTGTTTGCTAATGAGTTAATTTGATGTGATTTATACCAAATAACTGACTTATAAATAAATGACTTAGTTAAATCAAAAGTACAAAGAAAATAGTAATAATGAGAGAAGAACATATTTTTGCTAAATAAATGTGTGGTGGACATTATGGTGTCAACGTACCGATAAATAAACTTTTACCAATTTTCTCCAGTTTTCCACGGATGGTGTACAACAACAACAACAAAAAAAGCACAGTTAGCCGCCTGTAGATATTTCTGGTCACGTGACGCGGAAGTAAAATTCAAACGCTTCTGATTGGTCGAGCTCCAGTTGGTCATATGCGCGTGCTTATGTTTGGTTTCACTTCCGCACTCCGCTCTTTCTGTAGCGTGTTAGCATCTTAAATAGTACTTTGCACGCTTTTCAAGGAATCCTCTTAATGATCCGGAACAGCAAAACAAAAACGTTTCTCAATGTAAATTTCTGTCGCCAACGCGGATTATTTGTTTCCGCATAATAAAACTTTGTTTTTGATGCTCGTTAGCTAGTTAAGTCAACCAGGAAGCAACATTAGCGTCGTGTTAAGTCAACATTAGCGTCGTGTTAACTCATTTGCAACTTGTCGGTCTTGCTACAGACAGCTAGTTGGTGTTACAAAAAGACGCTTTTACAATAAAAGAAGTCATGCAGGTAGGTGAACTGTATTACTGGTGAACGTTGAAGTTTTCCAAGTGTTACTAATGATCTGACTCGTTAGAAAAACTTGTTTTTCTTGTGGAGAGAACCAGACAATATGTTAGAACACACTGGTACAACAACTCACACGACTAAGAGTTATTATTATAGTTATTTTTTGTCTCTACGCAGTGGGACGTGTGGATGTGTTTTTAATGGATTTATGTGCGTAAAGTAACTAAACTCTGAAGAGGATGCATTCTTTAAGATTTGTACCAATTATATGTAGGAGTGGTCAAATCTTAAAGTACTGTATATGTGAGATTATTATTAATTAATTTATTATTATTATTTTGCAGTCTGTTGAGAAAGATATAAAACGTGCAATAAACACATTGGTGCAAATATTACGCAAACTTAAGATGACCAGCTAATATTCCGACAAACCCTTTATAAAACACATTTATTACCATATTATTTATTGTTATATCTAGTCACTTTAGTTCATTTCTATTATAACTTCCTGAAGAAGAAAAGGACCGATTGAAGTTCTTTGTTTGATAAGTCAGCTGTCTAAAACCCCTTGCATTGTTCAGTTTTACACACTAAGGAACAATATAGCTGGTTAAGGTTACTTGTTCAGATGTTAAAAATTTTCCTTAAAATATTATTTTTTTAAATAATCCGAAAACATCTGAAATCCTTCACCAGTTGTCTCCTGATTTTCTTTTACCTGGGTTTAAAACAACTGTTGTTGGGAATGTTAACATCAATATGTTGTAATTATGTTAAAATAATAATGTATTTGTGATGTGATTACGTCCCACCCCTTTACATTTGTTCCAGCTGTTCAGCGTTCCCAGACGAGGATACATCTGGCTGCAGACCTTTACAGTTCTGCTGGTTCTGTGTAAGAGTGGCGTGTTTGCTGGTAACGCCACCAAGGCTTGCAAACTGGCCTCGGATAACGTCTTGGAAAACAAAGTCCTTGAACGCCTCGAGCCGCTTGCCAACAACGTGTAAGAGATTTCAGAGTTTTGTACCATCCTGCTCCAAGGACATATCTTTATAATAAAATAAACATTACTGTCATTCAAAATTGTACAGTGCACCATGTAAATTGAACAAAATTTCATTTGATTTCTCCACAGCAGTGTGTACATAATTTACATGAATTTTATAGACTTTGGTGTTTAGAGCAGAAGATGCAGTTCTTGTGCGGATACAACAAGGAATGTGTAAATGCTAGCAAATGTTCTTATATACATCTAGATTATTTCATGAATGTAACCAAACCATGACAAATTAATTTTTATTAAATGCTATTAAGTGTTTTTCTGTCTTTTCAGTCTCGTGTTAAACCTTAACTGGAATTTATCCTTGTGTTGACAGCTTTAAGGCCGATAGCACAGAAGGAAAAGACAGTTACACATACATGTTCCAGTTGTGTGGAGATGCAGGGGGTGTTCAAAACGCTGGAGTTATTCAAGTGAACAATAACGACAAAAAGACAACGGTGATCGGCTTATACAACACAATGCAGGCCATTGGAGGCAGTGAGTCCCTGTAAAACTAATGATTTGTTCTTTTTAGCCTCCGTATATTCAGTCAGCTGTTTTTGGGAGGGATTTTAAATTGCATTATATGTGTAGACATATCATGACCGTTTGACGTTCGTAATTTATCTTGAGGTCGTTTTTCCACATTTTTCTTCTTTCAGGTGACTGGGTGATGCTGACCTACGGCGGCGGTGAGAAATATGACAATCACTGTAACGGGGAAGCGAGAAAAGCTTTTATCATGATCTCCTGCAACAAGAACGTGAAAAACGTGGTAAAATAAATGCACACGATTTTCACTTGAGTGGATTTGTGTTAAAAGAAACTGGGAAATTTAAAAGACGAAAGTTTACACAGTGACATGTTGATTCAGGTCTGTGAAGATGAAATTAAATCCAGAATACCTCTCTTATTCAAGTTCTTGTAGGTCTTATACATATAAATAAATAAATATATATAGATATAGATATATAAATATATATACACACACATACATACATACATACATACATACTGGTGTGTGTGTGTGTTTGTGTGTGTGTGTGTATACAGTATATATATACCGGTGTATATATATATATATCTTCTAGTTTAGATCTTTTGATGTAGGGTTCTTTGGAAAGCTTATAAGATTAATATCTTGCCTGTTGTAGATAGCTCTTTGAACGGCCTTGGTTTGGAAAAACAGTTTAATTCAGACTGTATATTAATGATCTAATATAATTTCTAAGCAAGACCAAGATCAGCAGCTGTCTTAAAACAACTCCTGCCTTAAAAATGAATCAAAGGTGTTTATGCAAATTGGTTTATAAACCTTGACGCTACCAACCGGAAGATAGTCTGATGCTGCTCAATAATCCAGGTAGAAAAATCTAACAAAGTTAAGTCAGGTTCTCTGGATGGATAGAATTTTAAATTAAATTAAATAAAAAAAATTATATACTTGTTGAAATGTTTTGTATTTGATTCAAAAGACTTTGACAGTCTGAGGAGCTGCAATAAACTCAGTCTTATAAATTATTATAAATAACACATTCACCCCCCTCCCTGGGCTTCCACCTTACCGTGGTGGAGGGGTTTGAGTGTCCCAATGATCCTAGGAGCTATGCTGTCAGGGGCTTCATGCCCCTAG
>JARVGQ010001306.1:14076129-14087821 GCA_031762355.1 Hypsolebias martinsi | reverse complement strand
TCAGGTTGGCAGTATATTTATTATTAGCTCAGTCTTGTGTTTCCACCTCCCCCTCCTTCCGGTGGTGTCTCTTGGCAGGCCCACGTTGCCGTTTTTGAATCTCGTCTCGGGGCGGAGCTACCGTTTCACCGTAAGTTCCTATTTAAATTGAGCTGGGAACGGTCGGTGGACTCTGGAAGTGTCAGAGCTCCAGAGAGCAAGAGGCCGTGCGGTGACAGAGTGAGTCCGAAGTAGAGGAGGCTTCTGCTGGACAGATGAGCAGCGAATGGTTGGTGGACTCTAGCAGCCGAAAGTGGTACTGCACCATTTTTTTGCTAATATGAACAACGTTCATATCTCAGCGAAATATTTGTCTAAAAATATGGGGGAAAAAATTCATAAATGTGTCGCTTCACCCACGGCACACCTGTAAACACTTTCGTGTGTAGATTGCGACACAACGTCAAGTTAAAAAAAAACAAGGGCGATCTTGAAGACAATTACACTGCGTTGTAATGACACCCGCTGACAGACGTTTCTGTCTCTGCGTCACAGACGTCGTATGCAGAAGTACCCGGATTTCCAGTGACGAAACACGGCGCCAAGTTTAAAATCACTTTTAAATCAAATTTTCATTGGTTTATCATATTGCTTGTAAAAAAGAAAATAGTTGAATGAGCCAGCATATATATGTTGTGCCACTTTATGCATAGTTCCAACATCATGTCACATACACTTTAAACATAAGTTCAATCAAACAACGTAAAGTTATATTAGCTATGATTTTTTAAATGTTTCAGTTTAAAATTTTATTCAAACACATTCATTTCACATTATAAAATTAATGTTATGTTTTATTGTAATTCAAACTTTTCAGGGTTTTTTGTTAGAACTGCATAAGATAACAGTATTCCTTGTCCTTGTTTACTGCTAGACTCAGTGATCATCAGTTATGGTAATTCTCCCATTGTGTTTTGTGGTGTTTTTAACTGATCTTCTCTTCTTCAGGCTGAGCAGACGTCTCAGAAACGCAGCTGGCGTCTGTTATTTCTCCTGCCAAAGCGAGGACCCAGAGCGTTCAGCAGTTTCTGCTCAGCGCTCAGAGAGACTGAGCAACAGCACCTGTGTGACCTGCTCACACAGTCACCGGAGCAAGAAGACAAGGAGACGCATGTAGACGTGAGTGTGTGCACTGATGTTCGTCATTATACATTAATACACATAACTCAGAGCTACAGCTTTTACTGCTGATCCGTGTGACGACGTGATGCAGCTTCCAAACTCTGCTCAGAGTATTCAGGCTGAGAAAGAGCAAGAGAGAAACGCAGAAAGGAAGACAGAGGTGAGCAGAGAGCAAGACGTAGCACCGATTTCTAGAGAACTTTGAGGTTCTAAATGTGTTTTACAGTGCTTTCATATTTGTCAGCCCAGCTATGCACTTTATAGGAAATGTTAATAGAAGTATGAGCTTCAGTAACAGGATTTTTTTTGCAGACATCCTTAGTGAGCGAGGTGAGCAGCACCTCGTCAGTCCCAGCCCAGTCCTCAGATAGCAGCAAAACAGATTCAGAGCCGTCATCCAGAGAGTTGACCCCAATCAGGGATCAGGACAGGAACAAAGAGAGACAAAGGACAAAGGCAAGAGAAAGTGAAACACAGACAGAGGTGACCGTTACCAAACGCTTGCAGCTCCTAGTACCCATCCAGGCTGCCCTGCGGTGTTAGTCAAACAGCTGACAGGAGATAGTCTTAACAGTTGGTTAGAAATGTACATGCACTAAACAACTGCTGCTGCAAATATCCAAATGTCTCTAATTTAGAGGCTGTTGTTTTGTTTTTAATGACATGGCATTATTTCACATTTTAGAGAGTTGCAAGGTCTCGTCTTCCGCTTCCAACTCAGGAGGAATTGCCTGCGAAGAGAGCACGGACACAGGGTGAGTGTTGTTGAAGTGAAGTGTGTCGCTCTGAGCTAAATGTTGTTATCAGTGTTTGTTTCCCTGGAGACAACAAGCAGAACAAAAGAACTAACGTGCTGTCTAGTTTTAAGAAATGTCATTTATTATAACGTTAGAATTTGTTGCCAGTTCATGGTTTTAGACTTTCAGAGAAACAACTCATTGTTAATTTTGTGCACATTTTTTATTATTTATCTCTATTACATAGATAATTGTAGTGGTTTTGTTGCTTTAACGTGCAGTTACTTTGTGTACCTACCTATATGCCTCACCCTTTAGGAGTGACTCATTCTCAGCAGTGTAATTCAATACAGTTGAAATGCAGCTTTGAATAAGCAGACTAACTTGTGACAAAGATTATTGTTACTTGTTTGCTGTTATATTGTCTGAACCCGTCTGTTTGCTGTAGAGTCCATGGAGTTTAGCCTTGATGCCGACAGTCCCATCACCACTCCTGTCCTGCCATGCACTCCTGACTTTTACCTCTCTCGCTGCCAGCAGGTACAACACCTTTGTTTAAATGGTCAGGTTAGCCGTTCTGCAGGAATTTGGGTCTTTAATGGTTTATCTGTGTGCTCAAAAAGAAACATAACCTGTTGTCTGTGAAAGTTTTAAAACAGGATAATATCGGTTGGATCGCTTATATATATTTTCCAATCCTTCCCTCCCTACAGTCTTACAGGATGAAATCCACCCCTCGTGGCTTTGCCTTGGTTATCAGTAACGTGACCTTTGACTCTGGTGCTGCTCCTGACCTCGACCCAAGGAAAGGAGGTGAAGTGGATGACGAGGTCCTCAGGAAGATTTTTACTGAGCTGGACTACCTCGTCAGCGTCCACAGAGACCTCACCGCTCAGGTGAGACTCAGAGTCACAGTCAAATTCTGACAAATCTTTATTTTTTTAGATGATAAACTTTAAAAATTTGTAAGAAGAGTGAGTTAATGGTAAACCTAAGTAGGTCTAACTGTGTTAAAGATCTTTGTTTAAGCAAGGCTGGTGAAGTGACACAGAACAGGTCCTTCAGTGCAACATTTGTTTGTTTAGTTCACCTGCCCTACTGCCGGTTTAAGAGAAACAATCACAGAACAAACACAACTTTAACTCAGTCAGAGAAGATGAAAGAAGATTTGATCTTTTCTCGTCTTTTAACTGAACCTCTTAATGTCTTTGAGCAGGACATGAGGACATGCCTGGAGAGATTCTGCAGGCGGCCAGAACACAGGACAATGGACAGCTGTGTGGTGTGTCTGCTGTCCCACGGTGTGGAGGGGGCGGTTTATGGCACAGACGGACAACTTCTTCAGGTTAGCTCGTCTGATGCGCTGTTAGTGTATTTTATCGTTTAACCCTCCCCTGCTACTCTTGGGTCAAAATGATCACAAGGCCTCAGCTTTAACTCTGAGGCTTCATGGCCAATTTTTGACCCAAGGGCAGGATAATTGAAAAGACATTTAACGAGTAAACATGTAACATTTGATCATTTTCAGCTGGACTGGGTGTTTCAGACTTTTGACAACGCACGCTGTCCGCTGCTCCAAAACAAACCAAAGATGTTTTTCGTTCAGGCCTGCAGAGGAGGTAAGTAAACAACCGATCAAATCTGTATTAGAGTTCAATCTTCTGGATTCCTCGACATTTCATGGCAAGAAATGAGCTGAGAGCGCCAGCCTCTACTTCCATGAGCCCAGATGTTGTCTACTGTCACTTTTCTGGCTGATGTAATTATCACAGTGGGCGGCCATCCGTCAGCCACGCAGCTCCAGATGTAGACTGTGTCAAAATGTCACGCGTTCTGTTATTTTTTTTTTTTACATCAAAGCTCGGTCAAAATGTGCTCCGACTTCAAAATGAACCTGTAACTTCAGAAACCTGCAAAATCCTGCAAACATCATGATGCTTGTGAGCAGATAATATATTAATCTTTATAATTTACTATCATAATATTGAATGAGAGTGTTGATATTTTGATAGGATTCTGTATTATTTGTCATTTTATATGATTGTTTTTATTTTTTTTGGCTGTTAGTACACATGTAATTTATTACATGATTCCACCAGTAGAAATAGACACAAACCACAGAGAACATGTTGAAACTAGTCAGCTGCAGTCTGAGCTGAACTCAAACCTTCCTGCTCCGTGTAGACCTGGCCACCTGGTCTGTGATCCAACTGATCTTAGGTTTTGTGACCTTCAGGGATTTATTCCTCCTAATGGCAGTTTTGACCCTTTTGAATCTTGAGCCTTCTCTCTGGTGGAGGAGTGGACATTTTACAGCAGCATTTCAGCCTGTTTTGAAGTCAGTAGATGTTTCTTTTTCAGGGGGAAGGGATCAGGGTCCAGAAAGCCCCCCTGAATGTGGATTCTGCAGGTCTGTGAGTGGCAGTTTCTTTACTGGAAGAATGCTCTCACTCTGCATCCAGAGCTCTGTAGTGATTACAGACACTCCCAAAACCTGCTGACCAGACTGGACAGAGGCTGAATGGGACTTTGTGTTAAATCGTGTGCCGCTTATATCCAACATGTTCTAATTAACCAGAACCCGTTCAGTCAGATGTAGCTGATATCCTGTCTGTGTCAACATACCAGACGGATCAGGACAAGTCTGAGAGCAGAACAATGATGTCAGCTGCGATCAAGAAGAACTTGGAGCTCTTCAATTTTGAATCGCCAAATTTTGAATTACAAAGTAGAACGTCTTGACTGTTGGGCTGAACTGAGCTTTTGGTTTTTCAGATGAGATGGATTGTGGAGTGGAGCAGATAGACGGGCCGGCGAGGACTCTCTCACCAAGCTGTGAACAGCGCGATGCTGGGAGGGAAAGAGAGGGGGATGCAGACTCAACGCAGAGAGGGGACCAGAGGAGGCCAAGAATTAAACTGCCTCAGCGCTCAGATATGATCTGTGGCTTCGCATCTCTCAAAGGTCAGAAAATTAGTAAGTTTGCTTTTTTTCCCTACTCTGTGGGTTTTATTCATGAAATAGGAATTTGTATTAATCAACCGTAATGTAAATTAAAGGAACATGAGTAGATCAGCAGAGATGTATATTAATGCTGCTGTTAAGTTTTTCTCTATTCAGCTTGTCTGAAAACTGGTTTGATGTAATCTGTAAATCATATTTTTTTGCTATTTGCACAACATTTTTCAAGCATTTGAAACAAGACAAATAATTTATACCCCACTCTCTCTAAACCAGAGGTGCCCAAAGTGGGGCTCGCGGGCCAAAGTTGGCCTGCAAAGCCATTTGAGTTGGCCCACCAAGCTGTCCTCGTTACTATATTAAAATTACCTTTGAAGAATCAATGTGTTGTCACCCAGTCATTCCACCCATTGAGTCAAGGATTCAAGGTTCTTTATTTGTCATTCCACCACATGTAACCACATGGTGGAACGACACTGTATACAGGGTACAGGTTGACCTTAATGTTAGATGGAAAAGTCAGCCCATTGACTACCGTATACTGTATATGGGACTGTTTATTTATGTTCAAATTATTGTTGCTGTTAAGTTGTGTTGCTGCTGGATATGCAGTTTCTTTACATTTTGCACTACATGTACATATACATACTGAAATGCCAAAATGTCTACATTTGCTTTAATTTCTTATATATGACTTATTTGTTATAATTTGTGTTCTGTAATGTTCTTTTTTCAGAATCAAAAGTTAAAAACTGTGTAATAAATAAATGGACTTTACTTAAAGATGGATTTGCATTTCATGAATGATGTTTTCGTTTGGCCTGCAGTCCTCTGATAGATTTTAAATTTGGCCCTCTCAGGGAAAAAGTTTGGGCACCCTGCTCTAAACAAATATAAAATAATCTCTCATTTCTCTTTAGTGCAGTTTGCAGAAATCTGCTTGAAGTAAATGTGAACATGTAATTTAATTTTATGGACACTCAGCAGGTCGAGTGTTTAGGAACAAATCGATTAACCAATTAAGCACTTACTGGCTCTTTATCCTTTTGATCAATTTTTAGCACATTTGTTGGATTACTGGTGATTTGCTGGCATCCACAGAATCTGTTTCACTTTAAAAATATTTGATAAATCGATGCTTTCAAAGTTCACTGTTAAACTGAGTTCCAAAGACATAATTTCTTGTTTATTGAGCGCAACAGTTAGAAAATGTCTTTTTGTATAAAGATGTGTACCCATTGCTAAAAATGGAAATGTAAAAATTGCTTCTGATAATTTAAGTTGCTGTATCCGATCTGTACCAGATCATATTAGCTCTGCGTGTTGCGTCGATGTGTAAAGCTATGGTCTGGTCTTTGTATCCTAAAGGCACAGCAGCCATGCGAAACACTAAGAGAGGGTCCTGGTTCATCCAGGAACTCAACTCGGCACTCCGCCTTCATGCCAGAGACACACACCTTGCAGACATCCTGGTGCAGGTGAACAGTAACGCTTTAACTTTTCTACCCTACATTCTTGTGATGTTTTGTGTTTTGGTTATTAAAAGATTACTAAACACTCTTTCAGGTCAACCGACGGATCAAAGAGAGGGAGGGCTACGCTCCAGGCACGGCCCACCATCGCTGCAAAGAGATGTCGGAGTTCACCAGCTCCCTCTGCAAAGACCTCTACCTGTTCCCCAAGTACCAGCCTCAGTACTGATGTGCAACAGCGCACTTTAAACAAACACACATCATTCCACACGGGGAAGCCTTTCTGTGAAAGGCATCACATCAACAAACACTGCCACATTCCCCTGGTTCTAAACTCAATATCCATGCAGGTTTGTTCATTCAAACCCCAGACACACACGAGCACACACGCTGAAATCCTTATAAGGAAAGCGAGCGGGGTTTTGATCATCCACATGAACTCTGGTGCCAGCTAGAAGGTTTCTATTTTTTCAAACTGCACAGCACCTCTGAGGTTTCACATTCAAGTCTCGTTTTGAACTGTATTTTGTATACAAATTTATTTTTGTCACTTTGTTTTATACGAAATTTATTTGATAGGAATTTTTAAGCTCATTTTTTTTTTATTTGTGAAGTTTGCAACATTGCTTGTTACTATAGTGACCGGCAGGGGGCAGCACCACAGAGACGAACGCATTTAGTTATCTCGATCATCACTATCCCTCACTAATTAATAGTTTTTATGACAGCAGACAGCTAGTTAGACAGGTTGTAAATATAATAAACAGAAGAAGCAAATTATAGAGAACTTTTTTCCTCATTGTTTTCACTTTTGATAGAAACAAAAGCAGGTACAGATCATCTTCAGACTGATGTCTTTCAGCCACTTACTCCTTTGTTTTCATGCGTGTGAACGTTACGTCGGGAAAATGCAGCATTTTTAATGTTAGATTTATAACACACTTATAAACTGGTCATGCCCATTACAGTTAGTATGCTGTGTTTAACTTCAGTATAATTTCTGACCTTTTTTCTTTTATCCATAAAGCTTTAGTTTTATCTATGCATGGGAGAAGCATATTTAGCGTCAGTTTCTGATCCATTAATGATAAAATGTGTCTTCCACGTCTAATATGCAGATTCTTACAGCAGTGTGCCAACTGAGGTGGATCTGTTAGATAAACTTATGACCGTGGCGGTGCGTTCGGTGTCCTGTATTGCTCTGGCTCCCCTCTAAACATAAAAACTATTATTGAAGGTTTTGTAAGCACTATAGTCCCCAGACAAAGCCTTTAACAGATAATTATTTATAACAGTGTTGATTTGAGTAAAGTAAAGCACGAAACAGTATTGGAGTTTAACCATCTGAACACAAGTGTTGTTAAAGAGGTGGAAGGTGGTCGTTTTTACCTTATTCTCAAAAAGTCATTTATTTAATTCACTTTTTATGATTCAGAGATCATTTAAAGAGATAAAGTGATCTAATAGGTAGCTTCCATGATTTGAAGAGGTTTTAATGCAAGTTCTGCATAGACTGCCAAACATTCTGTACAATAAATAATCCTGTACTTTTAAACAAGCTGCTTTGTTTTTTCTTTAAAACGCACGCGTGTTTTCTGCATTTTTCCTCCTGAGTTGGATTTTTTAAAATCTGGTTTGTGCTCTGAACGCCTCTGGACGGAGGCTGTGCTCCTGCGCATGCTTTCGCTGCACTTGATCCTCCTTGTTGCTGTGTTTGTGTGTGTTGTTGCCGGCGTACAGCCCGTCCTCGCCCTCCGCAGGTATAGTATAACTGACTCCCCACTTTTTCGCTTCGCTCAGGTCTCCCTGTGCTGCAACTGGGCTGTCCGAACCTCTCACACGGCCCTGCCGACACCCGCTGATAATGTTCTTAGTGTATCAGATAGAGGCCCAGCCAGCTGTCCACAGTCATTCTCCCATGACACACACACACACACGTTGGCAGTCAGAGCAACACATTTCCCGCTGGCCTCAGATGGAGTGGTGAGATTAAGATGTTATGTGCTAGCGTGTGGACCACAAAGCAGGGCGGCGTTTAGGGGGATCTGAGTGTCTTTGTGGTCATTATAATGGCTGTCTGTCTCACGAGGCGGAGAAGAGCGCAGAAACCCACCGACCAAGTAGAAACACTTTAGATCAGCTCTTCTTTTAGGGATGTGTTGTGCAGAGCTGTGGTACGCCTCATGCTTTGGTTCCCCTCCGGGTACCTGAACCTGCTGGAGATCGCTGTCCTGCCGAAGCGCTTTGGGGAGTGTGTTTTTCTGTGGAGTGGGTACATTTAAGGATGAGAGCACTGCCCCAGCATGTGAGGGTTCTGGGGGAATGCCTCACTGCATTGGCTGATAAGGTGTGAGCTGTCATGGGGGGGTGTCGTGTGCACCTTTCTGCTCACGTTGCAGGGGCAGCCCTGTGAGGGGTGCCCTTCCAGCTCCCACCACCACTGTCCAAACAGAACAGGTCATCCAATCACACACACACTTCTAATAGCTGGCTGGCAGGGAGGGTGCTGCAAGAGCAACAAGTTCTGTTTATGTGTGTGTGTGAGTGTGTCCATGTTATTAGGTGTCTGCAGTTCTAATAAAGGAAAGAGCTGTGTCCTCTGCCTCATCAGATCGCTCTGCTCTGCTTTGTCCGTCTCGTTTCTGTGCGTCCTGCAGTGGAGCTGGGACGCTCGCCGCCTCTGGATCATCTGCTCGGGAAGGATCTCGTCTACTCTTCAGCAATCTGCTCTTTTCCATCGGAAGTGTTTGAAACTGAGACGGCAGGAGACTTGAGAAACAAGATGCCCTCTTGTTTATTTGACCTGTTTTAAAGCGTGAATATATACTGGACAGAGTGCATGGTGTTGCCAACGCCACTGGAAATGCTGGGGTGTCCAGGGAGGTTATTTCTGGATTAGTGACAGCGTGTCAATGGCTGCAGATGCATCGCAAAGGAAGGCTCTGAGATACCAGCAGACCCTGGTAGGTGTTTTCCAGTTTACTTTTACCTGCCTGGTTGGTTATTGTCTCTCCTTTTTACTTCTCACATCCATTCTTCTGCTATTCTCGTTCTTTTAAGCCATCATTTGCTGCTTATTAAATGTTTCTCTGTCACATCACACCGGCTGCTTCTCATGGCCTCTTTCACTCTCTCTTGCTCCTCCTCCATTGCCTTTTTGTTTCAAACGAGCTTTACGAGACTTAATGTCGAGTTCAGGCCTAACACATCGGCCGCCCCAGTCGCCTACGTCACTGATCAGAGCAAAGGTGACAAACGGGACGCAGTTCCTGCAGTAAACCAGAATGTTCTTGGTTTGGATTTTAAACAGGGCGGCACGGTGGAGCAGTTAGTAGAGCTGTTGTCTCAGAGCGAGAAGGTGGCTGGATCGAATCCCAGCCTGGGGCCTTTCTGGGTGGAGTTTGCATGTTCTCCCTGTGCATGCGTGGATTTTCTCCGGGTACTCCAGTTTCCTCCCACAGATCAAAAACATGCATGTTAGGCCGATTTGTAACTTTAAATTGTCCCTAGGTGTGAGTGAGAGTTAATGGTTGTCTCATTTGTCCCTGTGCTGGACTGGTGACCTGTCCAGGGTGTCCCCCGCCTCTCACAGTGACCGCTGGATATGGACAGCAGTGCAACCTGAAAAGGAAGAAGCCGGTTAAAAGATGATGGATTGATGGGTTTCAAACATCAAGTTGGTCTCTTTCCTTGGACTTGTGTGAATTGTTTTCTTAAACATGTTTCTTTGTGTCACCTGCACTGAAGCTGCAGCTGCTAATGCTTTTGTGTGTTTTAATACTTGTATACAAGAAAAACGACCAGACAAATTGAACGTTTAAATGCTCATCCTGAGTTCTTCTCTCTGGAGCAACTCGACACGTCTGTCACCGTTTGACCACCTGTGACTTTTACTGCTTTAGCCACGTTTCTGCTTCAGGGACAGTCGACTCTCAGCCTCCAGCTGTTTTCTACAGAGGTTGGTTGTGAATTTTAGGGCGAGTTAACGAGCGATCGAGGCTGCAGCATCTGTGCAGAGGATTTATGAAGCCGTAAGTGACAAAGTGAGGACAACGTGCCAATACGTCCTCCTCCTGTTTTCCTAGACTGTTAAGGAAAGCAAATCTGTAATGCCCGACCCTCCGCGAGCCCCTCGAAGGCCCCACATGTCCGATATAAATACAAAATCTCAATTAATGACACTGTTTACAAGCTTAATGTCTCCATGAAGCCACACGTCTGTCAGGTGTGAAAGCTGTGGTGGCGTCTGAGAGGAAACAAGAGCCTCGGAGGATTTGAAGAGTTTATGTGCAGAGCTGTTAATAGATTGTGCTAAAATCATTCATTTATTGATCGGGAAGGGGGTCATTTTTAGATTGGCTCTCACATTAGCAAGCACATTTGTTTTTATTGCTGTGAGAGGAGTTGAATTAAAAAAAAACTGCCTAGTCAAAGAGTGAAAATTTGATCAAATAAAAAAAAAAATCACACAGCTCTCACGTTGGTGAATTTAATATTAGTCAAAATATAATTTACTTATCAAACTTGTTTCTAATTTGCTTTGTGTTGAACCACTGCAGAAAACAAAGCTGCAAAATTACAAATGATTTTTTTAAAAATATGCGAAGAAAAATGATGGAAATTGGTTTTAGTTCACTGTTTTAGACAGTGTCCTGGCAAAAAATAAAACATTAACTCCATGTACGTTTAATTCAACAAAAAGCTCAAAATAAAGTCACGTTTTAAATACATTCAGTTCTATGTGTTGAATGTTTCCCAAATTGTAAAAGTGGCTCCTGGTAGTTGCTGTGTTTAAATGAGCTGTTTCTGATGAACTCAACAAATGAGAGCACCACTTTGTCATTTCTGAAATGTTGCTTTATTGAATGAAACCTAACAAGGTCATTATTTGAAAAATCTAATTTGGCTAGAAGTGTAATATTTGCAGAATTTTATTTTATAAAATTGTAAATAAATGAGACAGAAGAGATCTTAAAACGATGCATATAGTTTAGATATTTCAGAACGTTTTGAAGTGGAGTTCTGCGGAAAGGTTAAAATTTATATTTTAACTTGTTTTGTATTTGTTTCTATTGAAGGATCCTGATTAATCTTCACTGCTGTAGAGACTATACTTCCTGGGGTCCACACTCCCCAGCGTTACAATACACAAATATTACAATCATTACAACTCAAAGTCTCACAAAACACAAAGATTGTTGTACAAAGATTTAACCTCAGTTTGGAGAAATAAAAGTTAATTTCTAACTCCACTGACAAGATGACGTCTAGTTGGGGCTCGTTATGCCAGAGTCTTAACTGGAGTTAGTGGGAGAGATCATATCTCTCCAGTTTTAGCTTCTCTCCATTGGCTCCCTGTCA
>JARVGQ010001306.1:13924818-13935730 GCA_031762355.1 Hypsolebias martinsi | reverse complement strand
ATATTTATCATTTTGTTTGCAAAGACAAACATAGTTGAATTATACAACATATATATGTTGTGCCATTTTATGCAAAGCTCAAATATCATGTCAGTGGACCTTTAAGCTCATACATCTAAATTTGGTCAACTTCTTTCCCCAGGCGTATCATCGCAGTCTAAGCCAGGACCCTGCTGACACATCCTTATTAGGGACATACCATGTTCATCTGTTTCTCAGAGCTTTTTCCCAGGTAATTTGTTCATTCCTTAACGACTAAAGCCCGTCACATCAATGTAGGTAGAAATGCCTGAAAAATGTGAAATCAGAAGAACTTAGTGTTGGATAGGTAACCTTCCCAGGTAAATAGAGGAGTGGCTTATGCAAGACCTACTCCTGAAACATAGGCTATGTTCACACTGCAGGCAAAAGTGGCTCAAATCAAACTTTTATTCCCACATACAACCCATATCTGTTTTTAATAGATCTCAACATGACAAGATTTTTTTTATTTCAAATCCATGTCAGGGGAACTTTGGTCAAGGTCAAGGATGTTTGTCACTAATGTTAAGTGCCCATGAACCGTGTGTTTGAATTAGCAGAAAGAGCTGAATGAGGAGCTGCTTTGATACTGCATGTGCAGCCGGTACTCCAAGGTCACCTCCGAGTCTGGCGGAGGAGCTGATAAGCGTGTATTATTAAAAAAAAAAAAAAAAAAAAAAACACTTGCTGCTCACTGTCCGGTTGCAGATTCTCATGAGGAGGCTCATGTACCTGTAACTTTGAACATGTGTAAAAAGCCTGTTTCATGACAGAATGCTCTTACAAGTACAGGTAGTCCTCGAGTTACGAACGGGTTCTGGACCTAAGGACCGTTCGCAACTCGATTTTGCCGTAACTCGGAACGCCGGCCACGTGGCGCCAAAAGTCCGGGTTTTCGGCCGTAACTCGAAACCGAAAGCACATGGCGGCCGTAACGTCTTTTTAAATGCGTTTTTTTCAATGTAAAACACTTAGAACATACGTAGAACGCCGTTTTAATGTGTTTCCAAGCAGTTAGCTAACAAAATACTCTAAAAAAAAGCGAAAAAAAAAAAACAAACATAAAATGCTGCATAAAAAAGTCAACGTAAGGTGTGATGATGTCACTGGGGGCAGCGCCGTAAGTCCGAAGCGCCGTAGGTCGAGACCGCCGTAACTCGAGGACAACCTGTACACTGAATTTAAAATCTTCTGTCTTCGTGCAGCTCCTTTTTGTAAGTAGATAATGAAAGGATATACTGTATTTTATCCAGCCCAGGTTACTTTTATATGTGGTAATAAATCGACTGCACTTCTGCTTTATACTGATACTAATGAATACTGATTGGCAGTGACATAATGCAGTTTAAAAGCAGAAACTCTGTATATTTTCAGCTACAGAACAGAAGTCTATTTTTTACTGTTTAGATTTGCCACAGCCCAGATGACTTGAGAATCTTCACAGACATGATGCCATTGATGTAGGATTGCATCAATACTAGTGTGGATGGATCGATTCTTGTTTTTCTCATTACGTTAAGAACATTGCTCACGTTCCAGAAGTGTAATTCTGCTTCAGAATAGATGGAAAGCTGCAAGATCAAATACTAACACTGGACAAAATGAGCAAGGCAAATTATTTAGTTGGCTCTGATTGCACAACTTCTGAATTGATTTGTGTACGCTACAACGTGAAGCATCCATATTTACGTCTTTTCCTGCGCATGCTACTCACGTTAGGGCCATGGACTGCCCACGATGGAGTCTCATGATGGTCGCATTTAAATTATAATCCGAACAACCACACAAAAAAATTGTATCTGATCAAAAAATATTGGAATTGAGCATTAAAGCCCTGCAGTGTGAATTTAACCTGTTGGCAAGTTGAGTTCAAGACTTGACTTTTGTCTTCTAAACTACAGTATTGATTTTGTTTCCTAATATATCCTCTTCCAGATTAATTGTGATGCTGACCCGTACAGTGAATCCATGCCTCTGGATCCCTCCTTCTTCATCCTAGTCATTTGTGCCAATTCAAACTTTTGTCCTTCAAGCCTACAGTGCTCCATCAAACGTCAGCAAAATTCATCACAAACTGATTCTTGTCTTTAAGAACATGCAGGACTTTATTTATAAAATATTCTGGGAATATGAATGTTGACATACTGGTGTTTTTTCATTTTTTTTACTACATATGTATCTAAAATACATTTTTTTTAATATCTGCCGTTGTGTCTGCATATTGCATTAATTGCACATGATGTATAGTATTCATTTAAATAGAAAAATATGAAATGTTTCAATTACTTGTTTTCAATAGTGGAGCAATCACCCCCAGCAATGCAAATATAATCTGCCCATTATGAAGTACACTGTCCCCAGGGAATGATTTATTAATCCTGATGAAAGAATGTGTTCAAATTAATTGATTATAACTGTGAGTCAGATACATTATAGGAAAATGTGAAGGGTCATATACTCTATTTTGTGTCTTTGGGCCTCATATGAATAAAACGTTGAACTGCCAATAACTTTGTGTTTATTTGTGAAAGATCACAAGAATAGGGCCAGATTACTCAAATCAGTTCTAATACATTAAATCATTTGTTAAAATTATGGCTTTATTGTATATTGGTGCAGTCAACCAGATATTTGTACTTGGACAAATGCTCAAAGTAAATTTATCTAATTTATCTCCAACTGATCAGTAACTCACTGTTGTTGTACCGGTAAATGTGATTTAACTGCATCAGATTTTAGCTTAGAGTTGCACGGCAACTAAACTGTTTTTTTTTCCCCGCAAAATGTTACTAGGATACAATTTGAAGAACTCGCTCTAATCAAATTAGCTGGAAAGGGTTTCCATACGTCACATTTCTTCTCAAATGATAAAATACACTTAAAACAAACGAACGAAAAATGCGTAGAAAAGCTGCAGCTAAAAAAGGTGGCGGTGCAGATGGAACTGCTAAAGTCGTCCTTACAATGAGAGAAAGAACTTCTTTGAAATCTATAAAACTGACTCCAGCTGGTAAGGGCCTGGGAAAAGCAGGAGCCAAGCGTTTGGGCCGGATGCTTAAACGGGCTATCCAGCACCAAGAGGAGCCGAGCGGGAAAAAGAAAGCTTCTTTACCAAGTGAGTATCACTCAGTTAGGCTAAGCTAGGCTAGAACTGTTAGCTACAAGCTAACAGTGCTAGCCTAGCTTAGCATTAGTCTACCAGGTTACCATAGTTACTCCAACGAGACAAATTTGATGAAAGTTTAAAATTCCTGTTTATTTATTGTTCTGCAACCAGTATTAAAACGTTATAAAAGTAAGAATTTTACAAATTCTTAAGCTTGAGATACATTTAGAGTCGTCAACGATAACCACTTGAAATAGTTTAAATAACATGGTTGTATTTTGCTTTTGTAATTTTATGTTTAACTTGTGTCACTGTTTTTAAGTTTTTTTTTCTTCCCCCCAAACAAGATGCCAGTACAGTTTAATAAAATACATACATTTGTAAAGAGAATAACTGGAAGACTTCCAATGTTTTTCAGTTGGTTTATGATTATAAAATTATACTTGCAATGTAAAATTGAAAATGTTATTTTTAATAATTTAAAATCACTGTTAAAGGTGAAGTTATGTATCAATAACAGAAATGCAGCTCCCACTGCAAATGTATTAAGAGGCCCATTTTGGGCTTTTGTTGTTTGGATCAACTCAGTGTTTCACTTTTTAAATAGTTTATTAACCTCCAATGTTCACCACAAAGAAAAAGCCAAGCTATATAAGGACACAATCTCAGCCTTCTTAGTGGTAGCAATGACAGAGACTGCCCGTGTGGTGTTTTTAATTAGGCTTTTGTTTTCACACACACATCAACTGCATCTGGTTTCAGTTCAGTTCAGTACTGAAATTCACTGAACTTGGCTGTTTGGACTGGACGTGTTCTGCAGCGACACCTGTAGCTTCCACACAAATCTGATAAGACAGCAAACTGGACAATGTTATCTGCCCTCATTTATCATGGGTGTGTGCTCATCCCAACTCCTCAAGTTCATACTGCAGGTTCATGCCAACATACCAAGACACACGTTAGAACACCATCATTAAGTTTACATCCTGAGGAAATCCACAACTGTATCTGCAGCATAGTACTGTACACAAATTAACCTTTTTTAACTGATATGTGGTAGAATTTACTTTCTATCACTTTTTTGAGAGCAGCATAAAGGAACTGCATGTGGTAAGCACAATCCTCCACTCTTTCAGAGACTCCCATTCGTCTTCTCAAACATCAGATTGAAACAAAGGCGAAAAATGCACCCAGGACAAACTCCTCTGAGCTGACCTCGTCACAGGCCTCCAAGCTCATCCTCAGCTTAGTGGCGCAGTGCAAACACAGAGCTGGAATCTCCATGGCAGAGGTCAAGCAGACACTGGCTGCTCAGGGGTATGATGTCACCAAGAACAACAGGCAGGTCAACATGGTGACCAAACGCATGGTTAACAATAGGACGCTTGTAGAAACAAAAAAAAATGCATCGTTCAGACTCAACAAGGTAAAACACACCAGATCATTTGAATTGATAACATTTAAATGCAATATTACCTGTAATTTTGTCTTCTTCCTCAAGAGTTAAAGCAGACATTAGGCTTACCGGTAATTGTAACCCTCTCATGTTCTACACAACAGATAACGGAAACAAGGCAGACAAAGAAGAACCCCGTGACAAATAAACCAAAACAAGAGTTGAAGAAGAGCTACCCAGCCAGCAAATCCTCCAAGGCAGCACAGAAGTCACAAAGACGTAACAAAAAAACTCCAAAACCAAGAGGCAAATTACAAAAACCAAAAGGCAAGACCAAAAAAGCAGCAGCAGTGAAAAAGCAACCAATCAAGACACCAAAACCAACAGCCAAATCGCAAAAACAAAGGAGACAAGCAAAAAGATCCAGAACGCCACACTGGAAGAACCTGAGAACCACAAAGAACAGAGGTGCACAAACTCGCAAGCCCCCAAAGAAGGCTAAAACAACTCTGAGACGTCAAGTAAAATGGGGCAAACATCCAATTAAGTCAAGACAGCGACTTCCTAAAACAAGCTCAACATTCAAGTCTCGGAACCGCCAAACTACCAGGAAGAAAAATTATCGCTAGGATTTGTGAGCATGAATAAACTGCAACCTATTTAGCAACTTAAACTTGTTTTATTTTGTTGGTTTATTACCTGTTTGGGCAGGACAACTACAGTACTTATTTTTATTAAATAAGAACATCCTTCACTGTGTTGTAAACTCCTTGCAATTTCCTCTTTTGTTGCAAGAAGAAAATAAAAATGCAAACACTTGTAATTACTTTAGCTAAAACCCAGAATTTGGTGCTGTTAATAATGACAAAAAAAAGACTATATGAACATAAAAACAACAACAAAGGATATAAAAACCACCATATATTTCACATGGAGTCCAAATGTTGTTATTCACAGACAGTGAATGTAGCATCTAAAACATTTGGTCGTATTTTCCTTTAGTTCACTAATAAAAGGTCCAAGTGTACAGCTGATTTCTGTCCTGTAGATATCAGCAGTTTATTATGATTTGAGTGTCTTGTCACACAACACCCCAAACTTCCTCAAAAGCAGAGGTTATTTTGGCACAGGTCAGTGCTGCAGAGAGGGGGTAGTTACTTAGGGACACGGTCTTCTCTGTGTATTCCACATTCACCTGATTAAAACAAAACCATTATTACCATCAATCACATATATTTAACACATGGCGTTATGAAACTGTGTCTGTAGCCTTTCTCACCGATCCATGTGCAAACGCGCCAATCACTACTGCAGTAGGGCCATCCGTTACCAAAGTCCGGGGACAGACGGGTTCCCCAGCTGAGAATGAGGTGGCGATACGTGGGCAACCGGGCGGCAGGTGGTCCGACACTGGATTTTTAATCAACTTTAACAGCTTTGCAGAACCATCAGCAGCTCTGACGCTCAGCTTGTGCAACAGCTGAACTAAGGTTGACAAAGAAAGGAAACGTGTTAACCAAAAGGTACAGAGATTTTGATCTCGCACACAGCAAATCAGAACAGAGCTTACCCATCAGGCCACAAAAGCGAGAGAAGGTTCTTGGGATGCGAGTCTGTGGGTTGATCTCTATTAAAGCGTTTTTTTCTGTGTGGATGTAAACCTGCAGCAGACCTGCCCTGTTCAGAGGACTGTCCATCAGCATGAGCAGGCACTGGAATAAGGTAAATTAAAGCACAAATTCAAAACACAGCCATTGTTAAAACATAGTTTTTGTGGGGTTTTTTTTTTTTTTTTTTTTTTACTTTTAATATCATTATTATAAAACACTAAAAATATACTGATGCTTCTTTGGCTGTATAATGCTGGTACACAAAATCCTACATCAGCTTTTCTCATTGCTTAGATAACATTTCTGGAAACAAAATACTTTTCTTCATTCTGAATGTGAGGAAGAAAAACCTGATGCTCACACTATTTATGAAACAAAGATTACCTGATGTGCGATATCTGGCCTTACGTTGCCCGGGTCCCTTCCATTTTTGATGATCATGCTTTTGTGTTGGTCGCAGTTCAACAACTCGAACGTCTTTCCAACCTGGAAGAGATCAAACAAAGCAAAACCTTTGCTTTACGTCCTGTACTAGACATGTTGACGCTTTAAAACAACATAATTTAGTACCTTTACTGTTTCTAATGAGGCTCCTTCCAGAATAACAACTAGCCTTTTTTCCGTCATTCTGTCGTGAAGGTTGCTTTTGCCAACTTTGACAAATTTTGGTTCATATTCGTCCAAATGTTCAAGACCACGCTTCCTACCACCGGGAGCCGCCATTGCAGACTGAGTCGTCGCAAATTGATTACGGTATATAAAGTTGTATATAATAAAATTAAAAAATTAAAATTACTAACAGTATATATAAACTTTTATTTAAAAAAAAATCGCTATTAAAAAAAAAACGTAACAAGACTATTCGTTAAAATGCGTCATAAAAAAGCAAAAAGATTTAAACACCTTATTATTACGTCATATTCGTGCGCCGGATATGCCCCGCAAACAACGTGTTGAAGCGAGTTCTGTGAAAATTTCATCCGTAATAGTCAAAAAGTTGAGTCTAAGGATAAAGTTTTTGGCGGTGAGTACATTAAGAATTGCTTAAAGACTTCATGTAGCAGCAAAATACGATCTTAAATATAACTACTAAATGTTTTAACTCGTCATCAGAGCGCGAGAGCGGTCATGATGTAGAAATAGCTAGTGCTCGCTCTCACGGACACTCATTTGTGCAAATATAAACGCTTTATTCTTTTTTAATTTTATAATTATATCGCCATCAATAATAAAAACAAAATAACTAACTGCTATATATGTTTATAAAACATAACAGTAATAAAATGACCCATATATTCACTCTACATTTTTTTAAACCATAATATAAATAAATTTTGTGAAAATTCAGACCGGAGTTCATCAAGAAGTCATAGCTGCAGAATGTGGCTGGAAAATCTCAGTACCTTTTATTGTAAAGTTGTTTTTTAAATGTCCATTAAGCTGTTATGAATTCTGAGCAGTATTACCATCACTGTGTCATTAATCATGTTTTTTCTAATCCCTGATTTTTCAGGTGAATCGAAGTCATGGGTCGAAAGTTGGATCCCACCAACAAGGTGAAGAGAGGGCCGGGTAAGAAAGCCAAAAAGCAGCGTGGAGCAGAGGTTGAGTTGGCCAAATTTATAACAGATGGTAAGAAACTTTTGTTTTTCCTCCTCAAAAACGTTTTCAGATAGGATGTGCATGATTGAAACCTATTTAATTGTGATTCTGTCACCTGGACTCCTTTACATACGCTTTTTTTCTCTCTCTAGAGGAAACGGGACCAAAACGTCTGTCGAGTAGAGGCAGGAAACGGTAACAGCTGGACTTTTGGTGGCATTAAATACCAAAGTACGCTTTGGAAGTTGTTTGACTTTTGTATTTTTTTTTTTTTTTACAGAGCTGCAAAAAGAGTTCAGAATCTGGAAAAGCCCAAAGGTGGTGTTGAGAAACAGTCCAAGAAAGGTATTCACATCAATTCCAGTCAATATATTCAACTGTGTAATTTTAAATATAATGCATAAAAAGATTTAACACAAACTATAGGTGGCCATTTGCACACACATTGCTGTTGCTCAGGGAAACTAATGCAACAAGTCAAAAGTTCAGGAGTATCCAATACTGCTCCTAGAGGGCCTCTATCCTGCATGTTTTCCATGTTTCCCTGCTCCAACACACCTGATTTAATGATTGAATCAGCTCTCCGTGTTCTGTAGAAGCCTGTTAACCATCCAACCATTCAAATTAAGTGTCTTGGAGAAGAGAAACATCTAAAACATGCAGGATGTTGACCTGCGAGGTGCACGATTGGTTACCGTTGCTCAAATTTCTTCAGTAATTGTGTGTTGGAGTTTGTCTATATTAATATACACAACTATAGTCAACTGTAGAGCATTAACAAAATGTTTATGATTCTTAAGTACTTGAATAAAATCCACTTAACTTTGAGGATGTTCTTTTTATAAGTTAAGCCCATTTTAGAGTTAAAGGAACCTTTTTTTTCCTTTAGTAAAAAGTTTTTTTTTTTTTTTATAAGAATCGAGAAAAGACCTATACTTGTTCTTAATTAGGCTTCAAACTGAATAAGCCAATGTTGTGACAAAAATATATTTCTTGTTCACTATGAAAATTTAGTTTCTGTAAATGACACATTGGGTGGTTTGTTTTTGATGTGTTTCTTAATGTGTTTGCAACCTCTTCAAATCACAATCCAAGACTTGTTAAAAAATAATAATATGGGGGTGTCTTATTATTTTTCTAATGTAAAGGATTCACTGATGAAAACAGTAAATGGCTGAAACCAACAAAGAGGAAGCGCAAACTTAATGAGCCTGAAAGTGAAGATGACAGCGAGGAGCACTGGGAAGAAGATGATGATGATGATGTGGAGGAGGAGGGAGAGGAGCAGCCTGTGCAGAAGGAAGAAAAAATCATAATAAAGAAGAGTGCAAAAGTGGGATTGAAAATACTGGAAGAGGAAGATGGCGACAGTGGTGATGATGATGATGATGGATTGATTGACGACTACGGTACGCTTGATGATGGCAGCGACGATGAAGCTGGAGAAGAGGACGGCGATGTACGTAAAATGGTTTCATCCTTAACTTTTTGAGTTTGGATAATTTGAATTCAAAACGTTTATTTGGCCCATTGTACCCAAATTTGTTTGCGTTTTGTGAGCTAATAGGTTTAGCTCTTGTTTCTTTAAGGCAGAATGCTCCTTTAGTTCCCTGCTTGGTCAGAAATTGTAGAGTCAGCTGCTTGTTTTTAATTTGGTTTGTGTTCAAGTAGCTCTGAGGCACTGTGTCATGGTGATGTAGACCAGTATTTAAAAGAAAAGCCTGGATTACAAATGTTTTAGTTCAGGCAGTTAAGGAGTTTCTTGCAGAAATGGCCTTTTAATTTTCCTCCAGTGTATTTATAATGTTAATGCTCATGATGCTACCGCTGATAATAAATGAGTACTTTTACTTTTTGAATTTCATATTCAGCTTCTTCCCATCGAACGTGCTGCCAAAAAAGAAAAAAAGCTGAAGAAATCCATGGCTCTAGGGGAAGACGAAGATATTGAGTCTGAGGATGATGATGAGGATGAAGACGAGGATGAAGATGAACAGAAATCAGATGCTGACATGAATGAAGATGAAACGATACAAACCAACACAATGGAGGAGGACACGTTCAGACTGCCCACTTCAGAGGAGAGTGAGAAGGAAGGTGAGGCATTCAGATGTTTTTCATTCATACCAGTCAAGTCTGCCTACACGTTACCAGTAAACGTTTGATTTTTCTCGATCTTTCAGGCATCTCGTGTATAGATCTGAAGACGATTCATCAAAGAATAAAGGACAACATTGATGTTCTCTGTAATTTCTCTGCCAAAAGAGAGGAGGGGAAAGACAGAGTAGAGTACCTGGCTCTGTTGAACAAAGACCTCTGTACTTATTACAGCTACAACGAGTTCCTCATTGAGAAATTATTGGACCTCTTCCCTCTTTCAGAGGTATATTGAATTTAAATCAACAAAGATTAAATCCTACTTCAACAATGACTATTATAGAATGACATCCAAGTATCCTAAAAACATGTTATATTCTTGTTGACAGCTGGTTGATTTCCTTGAAGCTAATGAAATTCAGAGACCTGTCACGATTCGGACCAACACACTGAAAACGAGGAGGCGAGACCTTGCACAGGTGAGTCGAATGAAGGAACTTCATTTATGAATTGATTTTCTTCCAGCTGCCCACGTTCTGTGGGGCTCATCACAGTCAGCAAACTCACTTGAAACATTTAATAATTTTATGCTGCAGCGTTTCCCCTACCGTTATACAAGGAGGGCACCCTGCCCTGTCAGTAGAACCAAGCGCCTCGCCTCGCCTCTCTTCCCCACCCGGATGCCCTTTCAACATTCTTTATTGCCATTTGTGTCACATGTGGTACATGAGGTGGAAATAAATGGCGTACCCAAGGTCCCAGTTTCACCCCAAAATGGCAAAATTATAAAATGTATATCTAAAAGAAATCCATATACAAGGATCTAAGATATACGCTAAACAATAATTATATAATATAAATATGGTGTATTAAACAGTAGCCTGAACATGAGTCTGTTGTGAGCAGATGGGTATGAATTAGAGTTGCACTCTGATTATTAAAATTAAAGGAATAATATTGATGATAGAGTTAAAGAGAAATTGTTCTTTGATTATTTGACTTGGAACAAAATTAGAAAGTCTCTTGATGAGATAATTTGTGTTCAAAAATGAAATCAATGGAATTATAAGTTCTTTGTCT
>JARVGQ010001306.1:13868567-13881068 GCA_031762355.1 Hypsolebias martinsi | reverse complement strand
TGTCAGCGGTGACGCGTAACATACGCGACGCGTCAGCGGTGACGCATAATAGATGCGACTTATACGGCGGTGCGACACGTTTATGGATTTTTCTAAATTATTGGACATAATTGGACAATGCGCCTTATAGGGTGGAGCGACTTATAGGGCAGAAAATACGGTAATTGTTTTTATACTAAAACCTGGTAAGTGAAATTTGATGTCATTATGCTCCAATAGATAAAACTTTATACAGACAGTGTTTTTAAAATACATATAGCACAACCAAAAGCATACTCCTCTGATGTAATAGGCGGTGTGTTAGTATAAAAATAAAACTCATGTTGGCTTTCATGGCAGAATCTTTAATTTGTGTCAACTTCTTGCACCAGATCAAAGTGAAACATGCTCAATCGGTGTCATCAGGCATTCCAAGGAATCTAAAAATACATTTCACAGAAAACTCAAGTACTTTAGCTTGGTGTAATTAATTGATTCACTAATCAAGTTGCCACATATGTGATGTTAAAAATGGTCTACTTGTTTCCCTCCCGGTGACTCCACTCACTGGAGCAAAGTGACGGATGGAGAAGAAAAAGCAGGAACACGGTAACATCTCAGGCGGAGATGATAAGGCCACACCATCTCTCAAGACCAACTCTGACCAGAACTTTTGTTTTGTTGCTTCACGTTTCAAAAAGGTAAGAAGAGAAACCAACGAAGAGGGAAACGAGAAGGAAATGGAAAAGTGATTTAGGCAAATAAAAGCAGAGAACTGGAACATTTAAAATATAAAAGAAGGGAAGGGATTAGGCAGGACTGCTTGCCTCTTTAAGTTTTGAAGGCAACACAACTCGAATAAATTTGCTTGCATCAGAAATGTGTGTCATCTTTCTTTCATCATAAAAAAAAACACCTGAATCAGAGTTGCGAACACTCGCCTGGAGGATGGAAAATGCTAAATTCCTGCAACACAGCATCAAGCAGCAACTGTCGTCTTAGCACAGATTTTTTCTTTCTTTTGTTCAACTCCATGAAATCCACTCACAACATTTGCAGTTTAGACAGTGAGAAAGAACAGAACATGGAGTTTTCAAGCTCCAGTCAAGTACACTTTACAAGGAGAGACTAATAAAGACCTGAGCCTGGGCTCATGTTAGTCCAGCTTACTGCAGTCCTTTTATTTAATCATGTACTGGTAGTTATGTGTGCTGTGGGGATGAAGAGGAGAACAAAGACGAGAAGTAAAATCCTTACAGAGAAAAGTACTTTCATGCTTACAACAGTGCAGCATATGAACAGAGGGAAAGAAATGAGGTATTCAAATGCAAATGGAAGTGCACCTTGAATTTATGCAAGCAAAGAACAACAGTTTGAGTGCATGCACTTCTCTTTTTAATGCAGATCTCTCTGCATTTCATAAAGGACATTAGACGTTCCAGGTGACTGAATGTTAACCCTGCCATTTTTGACAAGTGGGCATCAAGTAAGAGCTCCCCCAAGAGGATAAGTGGGCTTACAATTTGATTACGTAAAATGAACAAGAGAAGAAGTCCAGTATTTAATTAGGGAATGGAAAATGAAAATACAGAACACAAAGTATATTTCTTCTCCCATCAAATATAAAATCTACATTCAACTTTCTGCACATCCTCCTCTGAATCCTAATGTAAAACGCTACTTTAAATTTAGTGTTTAAAATTAGTATTTTAAATTCACTGGTTAATCATGAATGTAGTATTTGTGTATTCTGCTTTTTTTATTATTTCATGTGTGTTTTTTTTTAATCTGTATAATTAGAACATCCTACTGGATGCATCAAATTTCCCCCTGGGATGAATGTAGCAAGTAAGTAAAGTAAGTAAATAAAGTAAGTAAGTAAAGTAAGTAAAAGAAAACAAAACTTAAATTTGTATGCATCATTTGTGATTGTCTGTTGTTGCCATTATTGTCCATTGTTGTCATTGCTCTTTGTTAAAATCCAGGTCTCTCTTGTAAATGAGACCTCATGGCTCAATGGGACTAATCTGTTTAAATAAAGGTTGTAACTAAGTAAGTAAAGTATGTAAGCAACACAAGTAAGTAAAGTAAGTAAGTAAAGTAAGTAAATAATTAAAGTAAGTAAGTAAAGTAAGTAAGAAAATTATGTAAGTAAGTAAAGTAAGTAAAATAAGTAAAGTAAGTAAGTAAAGTAAGTAAGAAAAGTAAGTAAGTAAATAAGTAAGTACCGTAAGTAAAATAATTAAAGTAAGAAAAGTAAGAAAAATAAGTAAAACAACTAAACTAAGTAAGTAAAGAAAGTAAGAAAAGTAAGGAAGTAAAGGAAGTAAGTAAGTAAAATAAGTAAATTAAGTAAAGTAAGAAAAGTAAGTAAGTAAAATAAATAAAGTAAGTAAAGAAAGTAAGAAAAGTAAGGAAGTACTGTAAGTATAATAAGTAAAGTAAGTAAGTAAAGTAAGAAAAGTAAGTACAGTAAGTAATTAAATAAGCATCCATCCATCCATCCATCATCCATCCATCATCCATCCATCCATCCATCCATCATCCATCCATCCATCCATCCATCCTTTAGTGTTCCACCTCAACAAATGTCACAGCTTTAGTCGTCATACTGTCTGTGTCATGCTGACAGGTTCTTTGTCTAATATAAAGTTTAACAAAGTGACTAATAAGCCGTATCTGCACCATAGTTATCATGCACAAACACAAATCACTTCCCTGGAAAAGGCCTTGATGTTAATGAATGCTATCAGCGTTTGACACACGATGATCCTGCCTAAAATAGCACATGCTCTGCAGCTGACCAACTTTATCAGCATTGTTGTGACAATAAGGTTTCCATGTGGTGGGCAAATATCAGACCTGACAGCAGGGTGTCATCGTGACGCCCATTAGTGGTCGTATTTATAGGCACATACGGAAAGGATGGGCTGGTCTGCGGGGAATTTGATAAAACCTGAGAACAAGCTGAATCCCACTCTGGGTGAGAACATTTACTGATTAGACCAGAAACTTTATCTTATGTCTGGGCATGCCAGCTGGGAGTGGAGGAGTAAACTTCATTAAAAATTAAAAGCCTTGCATTCCTTGGATGGAAGGATCTCACCAGAGTTTTAGACGTTTTGCTGACAAATATCTTTTGGACAAACATTGAAAAGCAGCACCCAGTCTAATGCAATGCCATGCTCAGAGTACATGTCGTCAGTGAGTCTCAGCTACTACTACTAGCTCAGATGTTTAGCTCAATATCTGCAAAACGAACTGTTATAGATATTTCCGTATTGGCTAATGTTGATTTGCAGTGGCAGCCATAATAAATTGGAATAACTCTAAAAGTTAATCAGTTGTAGATGGGCATCCAATTCTTATTTTCTGTGTTTCACTAAAATATATCTAGTGGTTCATAGCAAATTTTACTAACAGACAAACAGAATTTCCCTCAACAATTATTGCTAAAGTTTTAAGCAAAGATCTTGGGCAATGAGTAGCGTTGAGAATACGTGACTCTCAGCTACTGCCGCACAAAATGTGAGTACAGCATCTTTAAAATTCACAGTTAGAGCACTTGTATTGTTTTCCAAGGTCAGTTGGTCGTGGCAGACATCTTGAATTGGGTTGGCTCTAAAAGTACCGTAAATCAGTTGTAGAGGTACAGCCAAGATTATTTTCAGAAAGACTAATCAAAATTAGACCAGAAAAGCAGAATTGACTCCAAATGTCAAAATTTTGAATAAAAATCTTGTACAATCTATTAGCCCTTACAATATGTTTAGGGGATCAGTCTCAGCTACCATCACCACCATATCTGTCACTATCCACCACTTTATTGTAGAGTCAACATGTTGCAATGTGACTCATGTGCAGTTTGGTGGCTCTGAACTCCATTTGTGCAGTTTCAGCTTCTATTTACTCACATCTGTTAGCAACTAGCTGCTCATGGTTATGTATGTTCAGGGAAACTGGTCAAGAAGGCATCTTAAAGTCCTGCTTTGCTTCCGATATCTGCAAGTCTTCAGGATTTCAGACTGAAAAGGAAAGTCTGCATTTGATACAAAGTGTGTTTTTTCTTTCATTTGTATGAAACTCATGCTGACTGAACTGGCTGTTAAAGCCAATTATAGTGATACAGAGCACGTAGCACTGTAAATAACTGGCAGAATGTTACACATATGCTAACAGCTGACAGCTGACCTTTCCCCATTCCAAACACCCACAAGAGGGAATCAGCGCAGGAGCAGCATTTAACTGCAGCTGGCAGTGTCAAGATGCAAAGATTACAGCACTAATGAATATTAGCCCACTCGCAGCCGCTGGGTATTTAGATGCAGCTCAACCTCATTGATTTCCCTGCAGGGTGAAGACAACTTTATCCCCATGGCAAGTTGCTGGCTTATCTCTGCCGACCGCGAGGCAGCCTGACAGACGGGGCAGTTTTCCTGGCCCCGTTTCAGGACGATTCCAAGTCTGGCAGGTGTGAGCGGGATACCTGACTGCAGCGAAACATGCATGGAGGGGGCGAGCAGCGGGAAGCGTCTGTGAAGTGGACAAAGCCGTCCGGCTGTGGTGGGCTGGCCACGCACAATTACCACAGAGTCAAGTGTTCTGGATTATTGCAGAGAGAGCAGATGGCTGAGAAAGGCAGACAAAGTGTGAGGAAACCCAGAGAAAAGGTGACAGATGGGTTTAGAATGGGATGCACTCAAACTCAACACAGGAGGCAAACAGAGACGACACCACAGAGCTTTAAAAAGAGCAACATGATTCTGTTTATGTTGATTTTAGTCACAAATTACAGAGCAGTGACGGCATGACATAAACTATAAAAAAATTAAAGGATGACATCTGCAATCTATCAGTGATCAAATTATGTGTTAGGGAAGATTCTCTTCTATGAACACACCACTTTTTAGCTCAGTCTCTGTAAAACTGACAGAGGTTCATTAATGCTGATTAGCCGTGGCATCCATCTTGAATCGGGTTGACCCCTAAACTTAATTAGCTGTATAGAGTGATTATTTTTCAAGAGTTTCAATTAAACTTGTCCATTAATTAAAGAAATATTTTACTACTTGATGAACTTTTCCAACAGATGATGCCAAAAAAGCAAACGGAAAAGTTTAGTGCTCAGAAAATGTTTTGGGATCACCCTCAGCTACTACCACCCCCAATTTCAGCTCAATATCTGTAAAATGTTACTGAGTTAGAATAACGTTTGTGTTTTCTGAGGTTCATTGGCTGTGGTTGCCATTTTGATCCAAAAGTTCATCAGTTTTCAATCTACATAACTTTATAACCTTTTCATTAAAAACTGTCCAGTGGTTCAAGAGATATTTTGCTAACAGGCAGACCAACAAACACACAGACATTTACATTATTGTCCTCCTTTTAAAAATCCTTAAACTTGTGCTTCATAAGATAACTCGGGCCATGTTTCATACCACAACACAAGATGGCGCCGCCAGACTTGTCTGTGCAGAGCTGATGGTTCTGTTGATGCAACCTGGACTTTGTTCTGTTCTGTATGTCTGACACAAGGAGAGGAAAAAAACAAAGAGTCTGACACAAGGTTTGTGTTGCGAAAATGAACCAAAGGCACCTTTGACATGAACTCAAGCTTCTGCACGCACCACAAACCCCCAGATTTTACCATTCATACTCAACCGGAGTCCTGGGTGAAAAGTGAAAATGAGAACGTCGTCAAGTTACGGCAGTTATTATTTCAAATCAGTCACGTTTATTCTCAAGTTAAAATGATCCTGTTTTAATCTGGGCGTTGTGATACAGAGAGGACATGTGATCCGTGTGGGACAGCACTTACAGCACTGAGGATACGTTGGCCCTGAGTCTAATCTTAGCTTGACCTTTACTTCCCCTCGCTGACCTTAAAGCTGCAAAGCAGCGCCTGAGCCCGGCATGCCTCCACTCAGGACTGTGGTGGTTCAGCTACGCCTGGACCACTGGACAGCTGCCACAACACCCACCAGAGCCGTCTGCTTTTAGAGCAGAGCGGCCTGAGGTTCTTGAATCATCCTGATGCCATGTTTTGTGTGTGTGTGTGTGTGTGTTCAACTCAAAGACAATCCACCAGCCTGATTCAGATTGATTCAGACATTTTCTAACACCGTCCCTTCTTTTCTCGTGCCAGGAAAGCGAGTTCAAAAATAGCTGTGGAAGCAGCAGCTGACATGGCTGAAGCTTGTCGTGTTTTGAAGTGAAGGCATTTAATCTCACAGCAAAGCGTGCCCCCCCCCCCCACACACACACCCAACATCCCTCCATCACACTCACACCTCCACAGCAGCAAACCCTTTCAGCCATTTCCAAACAGACCTCACAAACCCACAGTTCAGCAGAACAAATGGACTCAGGCACGCTCCTCTGCACACGCTGGGAGTCAAACTGAGCAGCCGAGTTTCAACGTTTGACTCCTGCAGAGGCGGCGGAGCGGCGGGGAGGAGAATGACAGCAGCAGAGACGTTTAAGTGAAGGGTCATGGTCTTTGGGCATTAAATGTCACCGGCTGTAAGACAGAGATTTGATCCTCCTCCTTCGCTCCCCTCCATGTGTCTGCATTCAGCGAGAAGGTCAACAGGGGACCCCTTCTCTTTTTCCACTCGGCGAGGCCTTCAAGGATCTAAATCCAGACCTCTGAAGGTTAGATGCAGCGAGACTTTAAAAAACTTAACAATCCTCAAGCTTCAGGCTTAAATCGAGCTGCGGCACAAAGATGAGAAGAGGGAAGCTTGATTTAAAAGTGGGGCTTCAGGAGTAGGTCTGCACAATGACCTTGACATTCAACAAAAGGGGGTGTGGCATGGACTGGTGGGCATCGAAGGGGGCGTGGCTCCACACTCTGGTCAATCATAAAAAGTCAGAGTTAACCTTTGGGTTCCTGCACTCACACCCGGAGTCTCAGGACAGACTGTCATCTCGCCAACGGTAAAAAGAAAACTTTGAAACACTTTTAATCAGGAAGCGGCACGATTAACTTGATTTAAAACACCTGGGGGCTGCAGGCTCAGCACGCGCCTATGGGATATTTTAGAAACTCACTAACATGAAATTAAAACTAATTTATCCAGTTATGTTGCTTTGAACTGGAGTTTCACACATTTTGAAGATATACATTATGATTTTGCTGGATTTTTATAGTGTTGCAGTTTTAATATTGCTCTTATAAGATTAGCCTTGAGGTTTTTGTTAGACCAGAGAACTCATCTGAGGAGATGAGAAATATTAATGAGGTGGCTCAAGAAACAAATGTAATAACTTTTTTGTTTCTTCTTTTTCCAGAGGACTAGACCAACCCAGGCAAAATGGTGAAAGTCGGTATCAATGGGTAAGAAAAATATATTTTCACACCCTTATAGGAAATTTAAGTCTTGTTTTTATGGCTTACGGTTCACGCCTGACTCAAAGTCCCATCAGGTCACACAATGAGAATTTTTAATAGTGTTTCAGTTTTTCCTCATCCGTAATTGTTTGAACTAGTTGTTATCTGAGCGTGTGCAACATGTGGACTGAGAGATTTGCTCAGAGACAAAAGGTTGTGCAATGTGTGACTAAAAGATAACAAAATGCTTGTAAGAGTTTCATGAAGTTTGTCCCTTTTTAGAATCTGTTGTATCTTAAATTCTGGGACTTTGTTAGAAACATAGCTTTTTGGTCTCAGTTCCCTTTTTTTTTTAGTCCTCTCATCTCAGTGTTGAATACCGGTAGTTGCTCTGAAAATCAGGATGAGCTGCAGATCAGCTACGATGCTGTCCAGCAGCTGAAGCCACAAATATTTTCTAATGGAGGACATGCACAGGTGCACGAGCTCCAGACTGTGGACTGTTATCCAGCTGCATATTTTTCTTGACCCTTGACCTTTGGCCTTTAGCTGATAGCAGGGAGGGTATAACTGTGACATGAGGGTCATTCAACAGGACTTTTTTTGTTGTTTTCTGTGGCTGGAAGCAAAGTTTAAAACCTACAGAACACACAGATTGACGTTTGTTCCCTACACGCCACACTTCTTGCTCTCTGCAGCGTGCAACAGCGTATCAGTGCCAGACTTTTGGAACGGTGGTTAAAAATTAACTCGGCCCATTGATCGAACAGTGCAAGCGTTGCCACATTTGTGATGCATTTCGACTTTCATCCCCAGAAAGACTAAAAACCCCATGACGCACCCTCTTGTGCCACTCCTCCTGAACTCTGCCCTTTGTGTCTGCAGACTCAGGTCTCCTGGTGTTATGTATATTCCCACAAGGGATGAATGAAAGCTAGACCCTCATGGTAGACTGAATTCCTCTGAGGTTCAACAGAATGTCAAACTAGACTCATCTCAACCTTCTTACTTTAACGATTTGAATCTTTGTTACTGAATCTGTTCTGTTGAACTGAGTGTGCAGATTGCTGTGGTGCCATGTGGCCATCTTGTGGCCAGACTAAGATGTACAGTATTTCTCTTCAGATTTGGCCGTATTGGTCGTCTGGTGACTCGTGCTGCTGTCACCTCCAAGAAGGTGGAGATCGTGGCCATCAATGACCCATTCATTGACCTGGAGTACATGGTACACATCAATATATTTACATAAAATAAGCTTTTGGAAAATTCCATGAATTTCAAAGTTTTTATACGTTTGTGTTGTAGTGAAAGTTCGTCTCGTCTCTTTAGGTCTACATGTTCAAGTATGACTCCACTCATGGCCGTTTCCACGGAGAAGTCAAGGCCGAGGGAGACAAACTTGTCATTGATGGGCACAAAATCAGTGTCTTCCATGAGTGAGTTCACCTGTTGTAACATCTTATAATGTGCAGTAATGTACAGTAAAGTTGTTTTTAAAGAAATAAACTTACTACCTTCTTTGTTTTTTGACATTTGTAGGAGGGACCCAGCCAACATCAAATGGGGAGAGGCCGGCGCCGAGTACGTTGTGGAGTCCACTGGTGTGTTCACGACAATTGAGAAGGCCTCTGTACGTGTACTCTCTCATTTTATATAAACTGTGTATATACGTGCAAAAAAAAAAAAAAAAGCTGTTCTATGACAAGATTTCATTTTAATTCTGGTTTCAATGCAACTTGCAGACTCACTTGAAGGGTGGTGCCAAGAGAGTCATCATCTCTGCCCCCAGCGCTGACGCTCCCATGTTCGTCATGGGCGTCAACCACGAGAAATACGACAAATCCCTCCAGGTTGTCAGGTGAGTTAATAAGTTTGGCCATTTTTAAAGGGTACAATAAAATCTATTTAGAAACAGAACAGTTTTCTTTTGTTTCATTTTGTTGATAGCAACGCCTCCTGCACAACCAACTGCCTGGCTCCCCTGGCTAAAGTCATCAATGATAACTTTGGCATCGTTGAGGGCCTGATGGTGAGAACTGGCGCTCCACCTGACTAAAATCTCAACAAATGAAGTGTAAAACCTTGTGTTGTTCATTCTTTTTGTTGTCCATCAGAGCACAGTTCACGCCATCACTGCCACCCAGAAGACCGTGGACGGCCCCTCTGGTAAACTGTGGAGGGACGGCCGTGGTGCCAGCCAGAACATCATCCCCGCCTCTACTGGTGCTGCCAAGGCTGTCGGCAAGGTCATTCCTGAGCTCAATGGGTCAGTACTCAACACACTGTCCTTTTTTTGTTATGCATAAGATGCTTAACATCGACTCAGTGAATTACTGTTGTGTATGTGTTAAATATTACAGCAAACTGACTGGAATGGCTTTCCGTGTCCCCACCCCCAACGTGTCCGTGGTGGATTTGACAGTCCGTCTGGAGAAACCTGTACGTGGCATTTTCTGTACTCGCATTAGTTCTTTGGAAAACCATGAGTTGTTTTCTCTTTTCCCCATTTCTAGTCAATGTGGAAAAAAAGTCCTTGCCGTTTTTGTGTTCATGACTTGGCACTGCACCTAGTTTGAGCTCCTCACATGCACATGCAATTATTCAGCCTAGTTTTGAAACTAATATGGGGTAAATGCAAATTAATAAAAAATAAAAATTGTCTGTGGATATGCTTTTTGGATGAACACTTGTTCTTAAATTATGCAAACAAACTGACCTTCATATTAGACTTCAAATTGATAATGTCATCTTGTACAAAAACATAAAATTGTCCTTATTTGGTTTTTTTAATGGGATTTGTAGTAACTTTAGTTTAATCAGTTCATTGAAAATCCAAGCAATCCAAACTTGGATTTTTAAGTTGCTGACTGCAGTTTCTTGTCGCCACAGGCCAAGTACGAAGACATTAAGAAGGTTGTGAAAGCTGCTGCTGATGGACCCATGAAGGGCATTCTGGGATACACCGATCACCAGGTCTTCACTCGGTTACAGTTTTTTTTTATTCTTTTTGCTGGAGTTTCTCGTCAACGTGACCATTTGCTTTCCTGCAGGTCGTCTCCACAGACTTCAACGGTGACTCCCACTCCTCAATCTTTGATGCTGGTGCTGGCATCGCTCTCAACGAACACTTTGTCAAGCTCGTTTCATGGTGAGTCTTCGCCATTGGTTTACTTCATTAAGTTAACCCATGTCTAGTGATGCTAGCGCTCTTTCTTTTACAAGGTATGACAATGAGTACGGCTACAGCAACCGTGTTTGTGACCTGATGGCCCACATGGCCTCCAAGGAGTAAACCAAGCAGCTGACTGAGCGACACCACTGACCCACATTCTCCTGTCGTCTGTGACTACCTGGTTCCATCAGAAAGTCGACCCTTCCATCACCTCCCTGAGGAACCATCCCACATGAAAAATGATTTAATTTCTGACCAATTTCTTTTTTTTTTTTTTTCTTTTTGTAAACTCCCTGTCCTGTTCTTGTGTTGGAGTAGAGGTGTGAAAGTCGTCCTGTCTGTAGTACGGAAGTGCTGCAGTCAGACGTGGAATAAAGTCCTTGTTGTTTGTGAGAAACGAGTCTTTGTCTTTCAGTCAGGATTATTGGTTATTATTCTTTTGAGTCGTCGTCTCTCATCCAAAATGGAAATCAGAAAAGCCACTTTTACTAGTTGTTTGGAATGCATATTGTTCATCAGGCTCCTATTCTCAGATTTTTTTTTTTATTTTTATCTGACTATCTGACTTAATATTTAATACTGATACATCATAATAATGGGGGGATTTCAATATTCATGTAGATGTTGAAAGTGATTGTTTAAGCATAGCCTTTAAAAAATTAATAGATTCACTTGGTTTTACCCAAAACGTCTACAGATTAACTCATTCTCATCACACTCGTGATCTAGTTCTGACATGGCATAGAGATTAAATACTTGGTAACACATTCTCAAAATCCTGTTCTGTCTGACCATTTTAAAAATAACCTTTTGAGTTTACATTAAATTACTACACAGACACAGAGTAAATTTCATTATTGTAGGTGTTTATCAAAACACTGCAACCAAATTGAAAGAACCTCTTCCATGATTATTTTCCTCTGTCTTGCAGAGCATGGTAATGCAGCAGAGAGCAGTGAGTTGGATGATCTGGTTAATAAATTTACAACTCCATTGCAAACTTTACTTAATAAAATAGCTCACTTGACAAAGTAATCAGAGGAAGCTGGCTACTTGGTCAATTAATTGAGTTACATACTTTAAAACAGAAAGCTGGAAAGAAAATGGCACTTCACTAACAAATAATTGTATTTACTATGGAGTGATAGCCTACTAACGTATAAGAAAGTAAAGCTAGAAATGTATATTATTCATCTTTAATAAATGAGAAACAAACTCAGGTTTTTGTTCACTACTAAAGCTAGACCAATGAAAAGTCCTATCGGTTCAAGGTGACTAGTGTCATTCGCATCACATGTGGCATGTGTCCCTACAGTTTTAAGCAGTGATAACTTTTTGAGGTTCTTTATAAATAAAATTATTTCAATTAGTGAGAAAATTCAAACCATCCTTCCTACTATTGCCTCTGACTCCCTGTCAGATGAGACAGCTTTAGAAATATCAATAGAACTTGATTTGTGGTTGGGCTGTTTTTGTCCTGTTGAACTGTTGAATCTTTTATTTCCTCCTTTTGACACCATACACAATGGTTTAAATTAAGTGGCTCCCTTGAGATTAATAAATGAGCTTTGGATTGGTTAATTAAACAATGAAGATGCTTGCTTTAATGAAACTGTTCTCCACACTTCCTGTAGGATTACAATTGTTGAATTATCTGAACACTTTTATTGTTTGGAAGTGTGGAGGTGGATGTAAATTCTGTCACATTTTTTTAAATGAATCCGCTTCTTCACGTTGCCATCTTAAACGTATCCAAATAGCGACTTCAGTTTAAGATGCAAAACTTAATATAGATCTTTAGAATAATAATAAAATATCAAATATCTCACAACTGGACTTTGTGAAGTACAGGTAGTCCTCGACTTACGACGCAGATCCATTCCCATGGCAGCGTCGTAAACTGAAATTGACGTAAGTCAGAAAATGCATGGTATGCGGCATCGTAAACACGGTTTTTTCAACGTAAGACAAAACCAGCGTACATTCTGTACCTTAAACCTGTACAGTACTGTATTTC
>JARVGQ010001306.1:13834584-13853777 GCA_031762355.1 Hypsolebias martinsi | reverse complement strand
TGCTGCTGATCTGTGTCATGTAGCTGCTGATCTGTTTCATGTTGCTGCTGATCTGTGTCATGTTGCTGCTGATCTGTTTCATGTTGCTGTGCTCATTCGTGCTCATCTGCTCACACAGACTCATGTTCGTGCTGCTGTTCGAAGTAATGTTTTTATGCTACTAGTTCTTAGTGTATTATTTAGCTGATGTTTTTCTTAGTTCATATCTTAGATCTTATTACTGTTTTTCTTTTACATTTCATTGTTGCATGTAACTGGGACCCTGTGAACATAATTTCGTTCCATCGCATGTACCACATGTGGTGCGAATGACAATAAATAGTCTCTGACTCTGACTCTGATAAGTACAGGTATATTTTATGTTTGCACTTTTTTACATGGCTTTATGACTGAGATGGTTTGCTAGGAGATCCCTACGGAGACACCTATTTATCTGAAAATGGTTGTGCGGTGTTTTTAACAAAAAAGAAAGAAAAAAAATCTTTCTTGCTGGTGCAGTTTATTACGTCCTTAAACTTTATTTTGGATTATGCTATCTAACCTTTTAAACTATATGGGCATCTGTTTGCTGGCAGATGCAGATAATTTAAGATCACAAATAGATTGATAAAAAGTGAGATATGAGAACAGTGGAGGAAAAAATAATCCATATTTCAGGTCTTTTATCGTTTGTACTGTTGTAAGGCTGAGGGCAGATGATGAAGGACAGGCTAAATGTAGAACGTGAACAAAGCCTCACTCTGGCACCATTAGTGTCTGGGCCTCATCCCTTCTTCACTCTTTCCTACTATCTCCCTCCCCTTTTCTCTTTTCTATTTTTCTTTCCTTCCTCCTTCTAAATGGGAACATCATAATTGAAGATTCCACATCTTGAAACGAAAACCCTTGGGTAGGTAATTCAAGGCTTATTACGGAAGGCCGGGCCATTTTTCTGCTTTCTAAGCATTAAAGGGTTATTTTGTGTTCCTACAGATGGGAGAGGGATAACCATTATGAGAACAAAGCATACAGATAATGGAGAATGGGGCTAAAAATATGGCAATCCTCCTTTCGCCGTGGGGAACCACTGGTCAGTATCTTTGTCAGACTGCAGCTAAGTTTCTCTCAGGCTACTTTCTGCAGGGACATGGCTCAGTAAATAAAATCTTCTGAGGCTTTTTCCTGCCTCAACCAGGGTGGGCTGTTGGTACATGCACACCCATTCTAATGTCTGTAGCTTACTCTTCTGCTGCCCAACTGACTTATCAGTGTCTGGGACAAATTACGGAAGTGGAGAGGAAAGACAAACCAAGAGATTGAGAAACTGGAGTCACTGAATAACTTCAGCCTGTTTTAGGGTCAGAGAAGCTGGTCTGCTCTTGGTTCTCAGATGTCAGAGATTTGCCTGAGAACTGCTCCCTAATTGAAAGAGATTAAGATGGGCTGACAACGGAGCTGGCGCTCACAAATTGAAATGCTGTAATCCATTAATTTTCATCAGGTGGGACAGTTCCAGGGGCTGGCAGGAGTATAGCCGGATGCGGTGGGCCACCAGGAAAAGACCTCTAATGAAGTGTCAGCATAGATACTGAGACTAAAGACAGGATTCCAGTTTCACATTGGCAAGGCAAATGACTATTGTCCAGCCAATCTTGATTAACTTGCAATATCAATACTTCTGATCCCATGTGAAAATGATTCTTACTATTGAATGATGAAACAAAAACTAAATAGATTTTAATTCAGCCATAATACAACAACATAGAAGGTTCTGTCTCAGTAAATAGTAACACCCATTTAAAGTCATTGTTGTAAGGAGTTGATTTTGTGTTTAGCTGAGTGTGACACGTGTGTTCAGTGTATCAGTTCTCTGATATCATTCACTGGACTGCATGGTTTAGGGCACTAAGTGGACGACAGGCTGGCCAAGACAGGATTTGTTTTCATCTTGTTCATTCAAGCTTGTTCCGTCCTTTTCCTCCTCACAGAATAGGAGCCTTTGATGGAGGAGATATTTAGTTCTCAGGTGGCAGCTTTGGCACTGATTGGAACTTGGGGTTATTTGAAAAAGATCTTCCAGCCTTCGTTGCCTCCACCCTCCCATCTCAAGCATAGGGGAACGGAGCACAGCACAGACAACCCAGGCCACCCACACTAAATTAATTCTGACAAGGAACTTAAGATAACGTCAAAGTGCTGACTAATCACAGGATTAGGTTTCTGTAAGTCAGGGAGCTGTGAAATGTGCCATCATACCTAATAAAAGACCTCCACTTGCTCCCCTTCTTTTCCAGCAATGGAAGGAGCACAGTTACGGTGTTGACTGTCTTGTTAAGCTGGTCTGAAAAACAATTAAATTTCATTTCAGCAGTGAAATTGAAAGTGTGCCTCATAGGATGATATGGTGGTCAAGAGGCCTGCAGGATTCTTTCCTCCTAGTTTCCTCCTTCACTTTTCTCATTCTCTTGGTCTTTTGTTGAGTTCTGCTCTGGCATTTTTGCCATTATGGGTTAGTCCATTGTCATCTTTACACAGAAAGCTGAGTGGTTTTATTTTCTGCGACTGCTCTGTTTTCTACTGCCTTATACCTTTCGCCCCTCACCCTCTTTCTGTCTTTTTCCTGGGCATCTGAGCTCCTTGCGCTGGGAAGTCATCAAGTTGGGAGCTAATCCTGTCAAGTTGATTATACTGCAGGTAGCATTCACACCAGCGGGCAAAAGGTCACTGCATTGTAGAGAGCTGGATGGACTTCTTGACACAGACCAACCACAATGACTTTATAACTTGTAGCACAAGACTCTAAGGAGGGGTAACGGAAAGGTGAGAGCAAAGAGAAGAAAATTAGCAAAGTAAGAGTTTTGTAGAGAGAAAAAAGGAAGGAGAAACACTAAAAAAAGAATTGAAGACTTAACATTTCATCTGAGGTAATTGTTTCTGTTTTCATTAAAGTATATTGTTTTCTTAAGTGAAGGCAAGTGTGAGGCAGTGGTGAACGAGAGAAAAAAAAAAAGAAACCCACAAGACATTGTCCTTCCATTTGTTCTTTAAAACCTGGCATCTTAAAAAGAGCTCCTCTTCTTCATTGTCACCCGGCTCCGTATATATTCTAAAAAGTGTGGATTTAAGCCCTATTTGCACAGGATTAGTTTTACTTTGGGATCACGTGTAATAAATAAATTACTCCCCAACGTCTGCGTTTTATGTGGCGCATTAGCACGGGATAACCAAAGCCTGAGATTTAGCTGAAATTTATGGACATCTTCCGGATATGATGTTAACGCGCTGTGTTTTTACAACCGGGCCGGTCTCAGGCTTTGATGTGTTTTTACAAATCAGCAAAACTGAAGAATGCACAATATAAAATTGTATTAATCTACTTGTTGAGGAGGAGGCAGGTCTGACTGGCCGGTTTAAATAAGAGGTTAAAAAAAATAAAAAAGCCATGTTAAGCTCAGATGGACAACCTGTCACGAGCCGTGCGCATGAGTGGCTGCTCATCTGCTGACCCACCGGTTGAAATGGACTTGCGACCTGTCCAGGGTGTCCCCCGCCTCTTGTGCAGTGATGGCTGGACATGGGCACCAGCGACCCCCACTATCTGAAAAGGAAGAAGCAGGTATAATATAATGGATGTATGGATGGATGGGTCAGCTGATCACATATGCGTCTTCGCACCTGCTGTCATCTGAGGTGACGGAAGTAGCAGCATAAAAGCCAAAGTGAGCAGCACATTAATTTAAAATAACCTTGTTCTATATTTTTCTAAACGATTTTGCTTAAACAAAAACAAAAAATGCCTCATTACATATTGGATGCTCATTTCTGTCTAAATCATAGAGATGCCTTTTTGTATTGGATTAGTATTATCACAGGACCTCAGAGTTCAGCAAAATATAGTAGGTAATTTCTGGGGGTATTTTTACTTTATAAATTACTGACATGGCTGATTCGCACGGGATTAACAACATATCCGTAATTATTACAAATAGCATGTGGTCCCTAGGTAAAACTAATAGCGTGTAAAAAGGGCTTTAGTCGAGTTAAAACTTTCATACCATTCTGTTTGTTTCCTTGAGAAAATAGTTTTTTTAGGTATATAAACATAATTTTACATATTTTGAACTGGATCGGGCTTGGTTTGAATGATATAGAATTGAGTCATGCTTACTTTCTTAAATAAGTACACTGAATTACTCTCTTTTTGTGACTCATCAAGTTATTAAAAAGTAAATAGTCTGGCCTGAAGTCAACAGTGTATTTTTTGTGTTTGCATCCTGCAAAGTGTTTTCAGAAAGGTTCTCAAAGTATCAGGATAGGTGGAAGTTTATCAAAACATCTACATTTTTTTTTAGCAAAACTAAACGTAAAATGACAAGTTTAGTCAGTTTATGTTTTAAATTAACTTCAGAGAGGGGGTAAAATGTGAGCTACAGATGGAAGCCCATTTCAAACCTGCTGTCTTTGTAAAGTCCTGAGGTGAAGCCTCAAATGAACATCCATGTTTATGACTTACCATAAACACACACATAGGGCTCTGTGCACCCATTTCTTCTAAAGCAATGTTTCATTGGAGGACGTAATAATGCAAATCTATCAAAGAAACTTGCCTAACCTTTCAGCTGTTGCTTTTATTCTTAAAATTTCAAACACTGTCTATTTTCTACCTTAAAAAAAAAAGAAGAAATAAACTATTTGTACTTCACTTTTCTTGTACACTCATGTCTTACAGCATAAAGCCAAAATAGAATAGCTATACATACATAAACCAAATATTTTTGTTGTTGTTTTAATATGAGCTTATTATGTACTTTGATATGTAATGTGAGCAATTATAAATAATTATAACAACATCATGTCATTGTTGAGGCAAGACTTGCACACATTGCATCACAATTTATTTATTTTTTATGTACATTGAGCAAACAAGAAAAAAAAAGCAGGAGTAATGCAGAATCAAGCACACACAGGGTAGGGCTGAAATGTAAAAGCTTACTTCAATGGGGTGTATGATTGCTCTGCGTTTGTGTTCCAAAAATTACCTTACATCGGTTTGCACAAAATACACAAAGAGACACCCTCTTTATGACCGGGCTTGCTGTCATTCGACACAGCGGTGACAAGAGAGTAAAGTGCGATGCATCATCTGGTCTGCCTAAAGAAGAGGAAAAGAGTGACGTGAAGGTAGTTAACGTGAGACACAGCAATAACATTAGACGGCGCTCAGTCTAGAGAATAGCAACTTGTAACAGTCTATAACATTTTATCCCCTTGCGTTTTTCCCCTCTGAAATGGAAGCGTGTCAGCTTGAACGGTTGTTTAATGTGATGCCATTGCAAGACATCTGGATGTGTTCATGGCCCAGGAGCAAGCAGGAGGCAGTTTATAGACCTACGGTAGGGGGAGAGCCGACAGACGGGCTTTTTTGGTTTTGCCTTATATATATTAACAAAGAAATTCTTGCACGTTTGGGATTTGGAGTGCAGCTTATTCATGTTGCAATTTTCTATTGGTTATTTGTTTAACTCATTGATTGGTGATTTGGTCTTTAAGATGTTATGACAAGTGCTCATGGTTTCACGGACGCAATTAAATTCAACCTTCAAAAAAAAAATGAAACAAAAGCCGCCTTTTATGGATTTTCCTAACTTTATTTCTCTATTGATTCATGTTCATTAAGCAATGGATCATCAAATTAATTATTTTAGATCCAGTGTCATGTTCTTCTATATACACTCATTTGTGGAACTTTGCGTACGTCTGCATCAGTCAATGCACAGCCGCATGTGAACACAGCAGCAGCCTTCACCCTGAACTATAGTTTAATTATGTAGGTGTGCTGGCGTACACACTTTTACACACTCACACACACTCAGACACCTTCCTGCATCCAAGTATATATATGCATTGATTTGCATGGAAATGACTAAACATGTCGAGCCCAAAGATGTCATTTCTAATCTGTCATATTAAAGAGGAAACTGAATAGCTGATGCCGTCTGTTAACATCAAAAGACCGATGTTTGTGTATGTGTGTGTGTCAAGGGAGCGAGTAAGACATGAGATAGCAAAAAACGTGTATCTCAGATGCCTGCCGATGCCTGTAATGCCACTTCATACCAGATGCTTAGCGCATTCTCTCACACTGATATATCGGTGTCTGTGTTCATTACTGTTGATGCTTCTATATCTGTCTTCTCTCAGTAGTCGCTGAGTGAGAGGGAGGGAGACCTGAATGTGTTGATATGATGTGTGTGAATCTTCAGCTTTGTGCCTACGTTTGTATAATGCAGTACCTTGTCTTTACTTGGGTATGTTTGACTGAGTGAGTTGGACTCCACATTGAGGACACTGTTTTACCAGAAACTGACAGTGGACTTTGTCCATAGTCAGTCCAACTTTAAATGGTTTTCCCTCAGATAAAAATAAGATGGCAGTGATTAGTCAGTTTGATCCAGACAATTGTTGAACGCTATGATGTTTTTTTTTAATTTTGTTTTTTAAATAAATCTTTAAGCCTGTTGCAATAAACAATAAATCAATTAATCACATTATAAATGAGAAATATAGACCTAATTTTCATTTATCGGCTTTATTGTTTCTTCGTGTTTCTTTCTACTGAAGACACTGGATGGAAAAAAGCTAAACTCCGGTGCTCTTCACTGACCCCTTCCTTTCTTTTTTCTCTTTAAAATCCATTTTTACCATCCAAAATTGCATTTGTGTATCATTAAAAGCATCTAAGCTGAGAAGCTAAGCTATGAGCTGAGCTAAAAGGCCGACCTCAGGAAAAAAAAAAAATCTCTGTCTTGTTGAATCTCTACAGTTCACGGTTGAAACCTGTGCCTTCATGTAAAAAGTTGTTTTTCTCTGCAAAAAGAAGCAGAGAACTTGTTTACTGATTCTTTATTAAAAGCTTTGTGTGAAAAATGCTATGCTAAAGAACTCAAACCACACAGAGCGTCCGTCATTTTGAGAACCGATGAGCAGGAACGAGAGACAGCCCATGTCACGTCAAGGGGCCTCCCTCCCATTCTTCTTAAAGAGACACGCTGCTCGCACCCTCACTATCTATCCTTCGGCTCAATCAGTCTTATACTGCCATCTGGTGGTAAAAAAGGAACTATGTCAAAACAAATTAACCAACATTTCTTCTTAAATTTGAAATAATTACTAATTACAGTACTGTTAATTTTCAAACAATATTATTGTTTAACGCAAAAACTTCTGAGACAACTACAGGTACCTGTAAGTGCCCAGTAATTTTTTTTTTTATTGTGACAGACCTAGTGTCCCATAATCTTTTCATCACCCCAGCTTTATGGTCAAGGTCACAGATCAAGGTCAAATGTTTTACAAATTCTTTCCTTGTCTGGGCCATTGCTATAGATTAGTATATAGTTTGTCAATGGACAAATAAATAAAGGTTGAATGAGTGAAAATGGGCACATCATGTGTCGCATGTGGTACTCTTGTTAGAGGTGACAAAATGGAGGTCAGATCATCTAAAAGGTAGTTGGTTTCTTTATTGATCAAAACAGCACTTTGGATTTATTGTGAATGACAGTGGAGGGCGGGGGGAGGGAGGGGGGGAGACATAAATATGACCACTGTCTGTATGAACATCTGCTTACCTAGAGTTGTCTCGCCTCACAAGGGTTTTGCTCGACATTTAAAACAAAAATAGTTCTTTGATATTTTTCCTGGCTCGCTGACTGTTTTTCTGTCGTGTTCAGTAGCTTCTGTCTGCAGTGGGAACATTTCCTGACTGTAAACTGACTCCAGTGACATTTTGTTTGTTTCCTATAAATCCATCCATCCATCCATTCATTCTCTGGCTGCAGCAGCTTTCTACAGTCTGTTGTCCTTTTTGAAGGGAACGGCTGCATTAGTCTCTGAAATCTGAGCTGACAGCGTCAGACAAGCTGTGGTTAGACAGATGAGGTTCTGGTGTCCGACTGTTCCTTGGAGAGCACTTGTTATATTCACCGCTAAGATTTACTACAGTTCATCACACATTACATGCCCTAAAAACATCCCTGCTCTGTGCTTTCAGGAGGACTGTCTGGAGAAGGTGATTAGTGACACCGAATGTTTGTTCAAATCCCGGGAAAAGGAATATCAAGAGACTATTGACCAGATCGAGGTCAGACGCTCAGTTTGTTAAGTTTTAATTAAACAATATATGTTCGTATTGTGTTTCTACTCCTCTGTCATTTGTTTGTTCATACACAGATTTAAATTTTTGTATGCTTGTATTATATGTGCATAGTTTGCAATAATCTGATGCATGGAAGATAAGACTAACACAGTGACTCTGCAATAAGTTAAATGTAGTTTTCTGTTTTGTTTTGATTTAAGCCTCAAATTGAACTCATTTGAGAACTGAATTTCTTTTATCCTCCCAAATGTGTAAAAGCTCTCCTGAATTGACATCAAGTTGTGCTAATAAACAAGCTTTAATGAGGCAAAGCAACACTAAACTGTAATCAGCTGCGTGTGATTTGTGTGGACTGAAACATCTGGAATATGTTTGCAGCTGGAGCTGGCCACTGCCAAGAGTGACATGAACAGACACCTGCACGAGTACATGGAGATGTGCTCGATGAAGCGAGGCCTGGATGTTCAGATGGAGACCTGCAGGAGGCTCATCACACAGAGCGGAGACAACAGGTACACACACACAGTTTGCTAACTTTGTTGTAACACAGCGTTTCGTAGATCATCTTGCATCATCTTCAAAATTCTCCTTCACACTTTTAAAGCCATCCACAATCTTGCCCCTTCATATTTATCTGACCTTCTGCAGATCTTCATCCCCTCCCACTCCCTCAGATCTACCTCCTCTCTACCATCTGCCCACCTCACCACCATGGGGAACAGGGCGTTGAGCCGCTCTGCTCCTTGACTCTGGAGCTCACTACCCTCTGACCCACGAAACATCACTTCTCTCTCATTGTTCAAAACCATCTTTTTAGATTAGCTTATGCTTTTAAATTTACTGAGGTGTACCTTCTATTTTAATGTAAAATCTTTTGTGTATTTTTTTTGCTCAACTCGTGCTATTTTTTTTTTCAACTGTATGTTGGTTTTTAGCTGTACAGTGTCCTTGACTGTCCTGAAAGGTGCTTTTAAATAAAATGTATTATTATTGTTATTATCTAGCTCATATTTATAAAGTAATTTGTTGTCTTTCTGTAATTCAAAAGCCGAACGCTAAAAGTTTCTGAACATCACATTAAAAGAGGGTGAGGAACATTTTCCTTCATATTTTTTTCATTTCTGTTCCCGTCAGTAACCCTTCAGCACCCGGGTCTGCAGACGAGAGCGACCAGAGAGAAACGGACAGGTCTTCTTCTTCTCCATCTTCCTCCTCGAGCTCCGGGAGATCTTGACGCTTCGTCATCCAGCCACTAAAAAGAGGCTGCAATCAAGTGACGTCCGCTGCATTCAACTACAGTTCAACGCAATATACACTCCCATAACTACAGCTACTCCACGTTTACGTTTATTCACAGAGTCAAATCGTTGGTTGTGGTGTTCGTGCAAATCAGTCTGGGAGGAAAATAAACATTTCGTAATGAGATGAGAAGGTGAAACTTTAGGAAAGTTAAGATCTTAAACTGACTCTAAGCAGCAAGGCAACAGGCAAACATAATCATTTATAATACACCAGACATTTTAGAATAATACGAGCATCTCTGTAATCTGCTGTAAGATCACTAGAATCACTAGAAAGTTAATTTCTCATGTACTGTATTTTTTTTTTAATCTGTAAACCAAAAAAAAAAAAAAAACAGGGATCTGTAAATGTGCAATCAGGGCTTTTGTTTTGATTATAACTTTGAATTTTAAAAATAATGTCCACAAATAATATCATATCCACTTTGCCTTGTAGCTGCATGCTTGGTTTGCTTTACAACTCCACAATTACAGTAGTCTGATTTATAACCATATTGGTTTTATTTAACATATTCTACGAAGAGATAATCAAAAAATATACAAAAACAACCTGCCTCCTCCCCCCATGCCAGTGTTTTGTGCTTTGATGCTGAGAACTGTAAGTGACAGCTTTGCCCAACCTTATTCAGAAGCCGTGAATCACCTCATTTCCTGACTGCCCACCTGCTGAAGTAAAAAAAGTTCTCGTTTGCGGTGCAGGTGCAATGCATTAACTTGCAGCGATGCTGTAAGTTGCATGTTAAAGAAAGAGAAACGAAGCAATCCAGCCTTGATTCCTTACTCAGATCTATTTCGTTTGTGCACATGTCAGGTAAAATAAGTTTTATAAGTGAAAATATTCGTTTACAACACACCATTTAAAATTTATCAGGAATGCTTTGAACATTATTTTATAAGGACAGCTTTAAAAAGAGATGTGCCCAATAATGCGATATTTTAAATTTAAATTGATAAGGTTCAGATCTTTTTGAAGTGTGGTTTCGTGGATTTACAGTAGTCCCTCGTTTATTGCGGTGGATACGTCTCCCCCCCCCCCCCCCAAGCAATAATTGAAAAAGTAGAAATGACAGATTTCTGAGTTGAAACAACATACCAACACAGTTTAGTCAACTAATAAATGTAAATCAACTAAACTGAAGCAAAAGTTTATTTAGCAAGAGTTTATTAATAAGATAACTTGATAATGAAGTGTGAAAGGAGAGTGATACGTTTTTACTCACCAGCTCTGCAGAACACAGCAGCTCTGTTCCAGTCCAGCTCAGTTCCAGTTCGGCAGACCTACCCAGCCTTGGTTCAGTTCTGGTCTGGTTCTGGTCCGGTTCTGATCGGCTCTCTGCACCCACTGAGCACCGAAGTCATTATGGATACTGTACTGTAAGGACCGAACTTTTTCAGATCCAAACAAAACTTTCCCTCCATTTCAGCAGAAAGCAACTTTGCCTTCTGAGTGGTGCACTGTTGCCTTCTGGGTAATGTAGTCCTTTATACTGGTGATACAGTATAGGCTTATTGAAAGAAAACTACAAAATGGTGGCACATTTTTTAAATTATTTATTTATTTATTTATTTTGTTGTGTACAGTACTTTGGAAAAACCGAGAAAGAGTAAGTCCACAAAAGTCAAACCGCGAAGTAGCGAAGGACTACTGTATGAACAAACAACTATTATTATCCATGGTAAACAGAGCTTTGCCTCAGTTTGGATTGATGAGCTAAAGGCTAGTCCAAGTTGAATGCTTTCTCCTTAAACCAACTCCAGTTTAAAATCATTTCATAGCGATTCAGTCAAATACTTTTTAAACTTTTGTACTTCTGTCAGTTTTGCATTACACTGGTATTCTAAATTTTAATGAGATTCCTGCAGTCTGCGCCAGAAGTGCTACAGCTAGTTGTCGCTGCCACAATTTATACTGTACTTGCATATGTAAATAACCATGTAATGGGAAGCTGCCAGAGATGTACAGGTTTATAAACTAACATCTGCATGAATCGCCATGAACTCTTTCTTTTGTTCCGTTCTACGTAGACGACTGCTCTTCCAGTTTTACTTGTCTGAGGAAAACTGCCTTGAATCGTCTGCAGCTCAACAAATTGAGCTGCTCATCCTTTGGCTGAAAGGTCTCCACCTTTGCTGGTCATTGATTTTCTTTCAGTTCAAGGTTCTGGGCTGGACTTTTAAAGCCCAGCATAATGTTACACTTTCATACATTCCTGATTTTTTTTAATCTCACCACCAGAACTGTGAGGTCGACTGATTAGGGACGTTTAATCTAAATAAAGACTAAAAACTGAAGGAGACGGAGCCTTTGGAGTCGTTGCCTGAACACTCAGGGGCTCGTTTCCCTCTCTAATACAGATTTATTTAAGGAAAGATGAATTAGGCAGATGTTTGATTATAGCCTTTTTTTTTATTAGTTTTTTTTTTTTACTGCAGCCCATTACTGTATATCAAGTCAAGTCAACTTAAGTTATAAAGTATGTTTACAACAGCAGCTGTTACCAAAGTGCTTAACAATAAAAATCAAGGGAGTAATTTAATGATTAAAAAAATAATAAAACCGAAAATTAATTAAAAGTATCAAAAGAAAAACATAAAAACACAGAACAATAAAATACTAAATCAAATCACACTGTGTTAAAAGCCTGAGAAAACAGGTGTTTTTTGGTTTTAATATTTAAAAACAGGAAGTGAGGCGGCCTGTTTAATGTTGGGGGCCAGATTGTTCCAAAGTTTAGGGCCCACGACTGAAAAAGCCCGATCTCCTCTGAGCTTCAACCTGGTTTTTGGAACAGCCAAAATCAACTGATCAGATGATCTCATCACCCGAGAAGGAACATAATGGTTGAAGTGGCTCAGAGAGATACGAGGGTGCAAGGCCATATGCACTTAAAGGTTAGCAGGATAATTTTAAAGTCAGTTCTAATACATACAGGGAGCCAGTGAAGGGTGGACAAAACTGGTGAGATATGATCAAACCTACAAGTTCCTTTTAAGAGCCGAGCTGCAGCATTTTACACGAGCTGGAGATGTGAAAGGGAAACCTGACTGACCGCAACAGAGCGCGTTACAGTAGTGGTCAGATTGTAACAAAGGCATGGACTGTATTATTTCAAGGTCAGATCAGGTCAACACCGACTTGAGCTTAGCTTATATCGCTTTAATTCTTATTTTACCTTAATTTGTTTTATCTTCATTGTTTTTCTGATGTGAAGCGCCTTGTGCTTTTCATCTTGAAAAGTGCTATGATAAAATTGACTTACTTTGAAACTGGAGTTGCTTTAAGATGACAGCAATCCTCTTTGGTCTTGTCTCGGCTCGGTCTAATTGCTAAATTGTCAATCCTGTCAGAAATAAACTCTCCAAACTGAGTTCATTTAAGAAACTGTAACAGGTAAGATGCTAATCGCTCGTAACTTTTTCCACATCTGAACTATCGTTCGCATTGCTCTCTTGGAGGTAAGGTCCAACAGAAAACAGCTTTAGCAGCAAAACGGTAAAGATCAACCAGACTTATTGTTATTTATGCTACGTTTTCTGTGTGAACAGCTGGAACAGATCCTGCTGTAAGATCAGTAGATAACTAATTCTAGCCATAAAGTCTGAATGCTGCAGCGGTGATTCTGCTCTTGAAGCTCGTCTGGAGTTCATGTTGAAAACTGAACCGTGTACCCAACTTCCCTGACACCGACGTGTCTTGTTTGAGCTGTGAATAACTAGTTTTTTGCAGCTTACCAGTTGTGTAAGCAGAGCTGCATGGTTGAGCAGAGCCTCTTTAAGGATAGCAATTTAAAAATAAATGTAATGTAGGTGATAGCCACTGAGTGCCAAAATAAAACAGATTGTGACTCAGCAGAAAGAAAAAAGACTAAATATAATAGCGGAAGCTGTTTCCCCAATGGTGCTTGATGTAAATAACTATTTTTGAGTGTTTGCTCATAGGAAGGAAGTCAAACTATATGAATCATATGAAACAATCAGCAGAAACTTGTAAAACGATGTTGAGCTGTATGTATTTCCTCTTCTTTGACATGTTTCAGGTGAACATATACCTCACTTTTCATTTGATCACAGCTTTCTAACACGACTGCAGGACAAAAAAAACATACTGGTAAAGTGTATTCACTGCTTTCACGTGTAGTCCTGCTTTCAATTTCTTCAGTAAAAAGGTGACGCTTTGTATTTCACACTTCAGCCCTTGGTTTCAATGAAAATAGAAAAGATGGGTTTCTGCTCGTGCATCTGACATTGCTGGAATCAACTGCTTTGAGAGAGTTTGTTTATATTTTGCTGTTTGAACAGATTTTTTTTGTGAGACATGAAGGAAATTATCTTTTTACATCATTTTACTTGCGTTCTCTGAAGGAGTTTCTTCGTATGCATGTGCCAGTGTGCGTGTTTTTAATAAGACTTTTCCCGGGACTGATGGGCAATGTTACGGAGAAGGAAACAAAAAAATTACAGCTTAGTTTCCAGCAGTTACAAGTTGACATTTCTGATGGATCTGTCTCTTAAATGTGGTTGTATAAAAAACGATAACGGTGGAGTTTCACCCCCCCCCCCCCCCTTTGGTCATGGTTTTTTTTATGAGTGTGCGTGGCTGCCGTGTAAAGTCTGTTTAAAAATAACTAGGAAATGAATCTGAAATATCAATGCTTTAGCAAAATGACTGTATGATGGCTTTGAGATGATATTGAACTATAGCTTTGAAAATATACATGTGTTTAAAGACTGCAAAAGAAGACCGTTAACAGTCACACACCTGAAATAAGAAACAAGACACACACAAAAAAAAAAACTGATGAAACTGTTTAGACTAAATTTGTGGCAGATAAAATGCTTTTTATTAATAAAGGAAAAAAGTTACATCACATATATGTTTACTTAAAAGTTGTGTCTTGCAACAATTTGACAACAGTCCTTATTTCTTATCTGGAACTTCAAGTGTGTGACTTTGTGTCAAGATAAATTAGGCTTAAAAGCTTCCCTGCAGATCTACAGTATGTAACATGTAATGAGGGACAGATCGAATAAAAGAAACAACTGAGCAACAACAATGTGACTTTTATTAATTATTATGTAAAGCTCGACAACTGCATTGACACTTAAGGGTCTGCATGCTCAAACATGAATTTAAAGAGAACACAATTACAGAAAAACTGTTTTAAAAGTCAGCAGCGTCTTTGATCATTAACAAAATCCCAGATTTTCATCACTAAATGTTCTGATACGAACATGAGCCTGTATTTGTGTTGTCGATTCAAGAATGATTCACACACTAAAGAACAGGAAATATTGATGACAACTACAGGAGAGATAAATATAACTTCTCTAATGTTTCATGAGTTTTTAGCTGCTCTGACTGCACCAGAGCGGTGTGTCAGTGACTGTAGGCGTCGCTCATGCTAAAGTCAAACGATCCTTTTGATTGTGTTTTAGATTGGATATTCGTAATGTCCATGTCATGGACAATTTACAGCTGAAGGTTTACAGAAAGACCAACCCTGGGATTGAACCCAGGACCACCTTGCTGTGAGGCAACAGTGCTACCACTAAAGCTGTCATGCTTGCCCATGTGCTACATCACATCAACTCAGGGATTAAGTCAGATTAGGTCAAAACGAATGAAGAACATTTTTCAAAGTCTGGCCTTTGAAGCTACATTTGATACCTAGCATCCTGAGCTGTTCCAGAGATATGGCTTGATTTGTTTTGCTAATCGAGAATAAGCCTGGAAAAATCTGTCTGAATCCTCTTACCATATCCTATGATTTATTTGTCATTTGAAAGAGAAAACTTCAAACTATGTTTGGACATCAGCTGGTACTCAGCTGGTTTTTGTGGTGGGGGAGAAAACTTTGTACCGTCGCTTAAATTTAAGGCTTTTTAGCCCAAAATCATCATGAGTCGTTGCAAATGCTCAGAAAAGTGCTTCAAAACATTCTTTAAGATCAAGGAAGCTATACATGAGCTCACCATCATTCATCAGATTTTGACAAAATCCAATTACTGTACAGTATATATTTTTCAGTACATGCACTACAGCTGCCTCCATCTCAACATACCACTTTGGGACTTAGTCCTCGGTTCGATGTGACGGGTCACAAATAGCCTGTTGCCTTTCGTGCCAAAGTTTTAACGTAAAATAATCTTGAAAATTACGTTATTTTGGCTTTTGGGTCAAATCATGTAAATATGTGCAATTGCACAACTCATGTAACCTGTTAGTGTTCAGACGACGAGCTGTGGATGACTATACTGTCACATTAAATCTCAGCTCAAACTGTTTTTGCAATTTTTGTGCTTTTAAAGTCAATCAGCTGTGGCAGCCATCTTGAATTTGGTTGACTACAAAACTGAATCAGTCGTAGATGTGCCTCCAGTGATCACTGCCTGGAAGCTTTATTAAAATCTTTCAGCTGGTTAATGAGATATTTTGCTGACAGACAAACCAACGCATACACAGACGCTGCCAGTTACGCTTGTTTTTCCACATTTGGCACCAGCTAATACATGCAATTCATTTCAGTTCAAAATTAATTCAGTCCAAGTCAGCCAAATTATTATATAATATAATCAGATTCAGTTGTAAAATGTTGTTTTGTCAGAAAATTGCACTTTGAGTTCAATCCTTCATCCTGAGAAAGCACATGGGCAGCAAGCGACAGTAGAGAGGAATGACCCCCTTTTAACAGGACGTAGCCTAAAACAGAACAAGACTCATTTGTCCCAACCAGTGGGGCTTGAGAGGACAGGATTAAGACAGAAGGATTGGACCAGGACTTTTCTATGGGAACAAAACGTGGACACAAAGATAATAACTGGAAAGAAAAAGATGCACTGAGTTTAAAGCAGCAGAACTAAAATATATTTTAAAATATGCTAAACTGTATTTCTGTTTTAATTGTATCTTTTGAATTTAAGGGTCCGTGACTTTGATTTCACTTTTAGATTCAGTTGTACTCTAACTCAGGTTGGGACAAATGAGTAAATCTACATTAAAATCCACTGAAAATTCAGTCAAATGAGCAATAAAACAACTTACTGCTGCCACAAAGACCTGCACGTTCATCATGTTTTTGTGCTTTCTACCGTCTGTCTTGATTTTTTTTTTTGTCAGATCTTACAGTTTGAGTGGAAAGTGACAAGACTTTGATGCCGAAACGTGAACATTAGTCACACAGCGGCACTGTCTATGTGTGAGAACTGAAGGTACAAACATCACAGTATGAGTGAGCACGGGAGAGAGAAAGACAGGAAGAAGTAACGCAGGTAAGGAAATAATGACACGGTAGATGGGTAGATTGAGCGTGATAACCGAGAGAAAGAAGGAGGTTGAACTCTCCTGCAGGAAGTTAGCAGAGCAAAAGGAGCATCACACCGAAGGTAACGTCTTTTCTTTGGTTATGACTGAAGACAATGTTTAAAAATCAGTTTTGCAGATGATTTCCTGATTTCTGAAAGTGATATTTATAAACTATAACCTTATAGGAAAGATGTAGTTGAGAAGTATTTCTATTTATTTGTGTACTTTCTATATTTTCCTTCCAAACAGGATGGGTTTTGTGCAATACTGCTTGGCTGTGCTGTTACCTGCACAGTTGCTGCTCGCCTTTCCCTCGGTAAAACAAAACAAAACAAAGAAATCATCTTATTCTGTTTAATTTATGACCGTAAAAATAATGTGCCGTGCATGAAGTGTAGGTCAAATGCATTTCTGTGACCTGCATGAAAATAATGTGATTTACTGAAATATCAGCAGATAGAGAGGACCTACAAGGAGGGTAACAGGATATGTGAAAAATGTCCTGCAGGTAAAGTAACATAAATATTCATTATTTTCAAAATATATTGCAATCTATCTGTTTCTTGCATATTTAGTTTGTTTTTTACAACTGAGCAAATCAGCATTAAATAAGTGTAAAAAATCAAACATTCTTCGATCTTCTCACTTCTTTTGTCTTCTTAACTTAAAAAAAAAATGAAGATGACGCATGCTGCTCGGTAACATTATACTGCGCATGACCACATCCTAAATTATCATGTACATGAGGCCCATAGGCTGGCCTGGTACCTTTTCTCCATCCTGTTTTGATTTAGATCTTTCTGTTCTGTTCTGACAGGTAAATTTGCAAAGTCTTGTAACGTGTGCGAACCCTGCCGTGAAGGAAGTTACACGACGGAGCTGAACAGTGAACCTCAGTGCGAGCTCTGCTTCAGAGACTGCTCACCAAGTAAGACACACTTTGCGTCCTTCTTACCTCGGAAATATTCACGCTCTCTCAGAGCTGTGAGCTCTTCGTGCACGCAGAAGTGAGTCATCGTCAGCTGTGGCTAAACTCTATTTTTTTGTCTGTCTCAGAAAATCACCTGAGAGTGGTTCAGAACTGCACGAGTACCACCCCGCTGAAGTGCGAGTGTGAGCCTGGGTTCAGATGCACAACCAGGGTCTCGTTTTCAGATAACTGCAAAGAGTGTGAACGGCTACAGGACACAACTGGTAAATACAGTACTGATATAATCAGGCTTTTTAACTCTGTTGGGACTGATTTGAGATCTTAAAAACATTTGTACCCATCGCCAGAAGCTAAAATGAGATCTTTGCCTGGGTCTGTCTGCTACAGAATCTCTCATGACACACGATACAAATTTAAAGAAACTTGCAGAAAGTAATTATTCATCTTGAACTGATTAACATTCAAGCTGTAACATTTTAACAGCTGTAACAAACTTTAACATTCAAGATGGCTGCCATAGCCAAACAACTTTAAAAAACACAAAAATGGCCTTAACAGTTAATGTTAAGGGAATGAGCTAACGTTTGGTGTACTACCCATCTTGTGCAAAAGTAACCTCAAGTCAGCAATAAATGCTTTCATAACTTTTGTGGCAGCTAAGGCTGAGTCGTCATCCTCCTATGCAAGAGCTGGAGGTTCGATTCCATCAGTAGTAACATGTTGAAGTGTCCCTGGGCAAGACACTGAACCCCTCATCGGTGTATGAATGTGATCTAAAAGCACTGATTACTCTTCAGATTCAGATTAGCTTTGTAGAGATCTAGTAGAGTGCTGTATGAATGTGTGTGTGGAGGTAAATGAGGGTACAGATTGTATTGCAAAGCACTTTGAGTATCTTGATTAGATGGTGCTATGTAAATACAATCCATTTACCTTGGTTGATTTATGTATTTTACCCTGTGTCCATTGTTTGTTTTATTGTACAGCACTTAAGTCGGCCTTGTTACTGTTGTTAAGTCCTTTATAAATAATATGGTGGTGTGGTATGGTATGATATGGTATGGTATGCTATGGTACTGTTAACACTATGGTATGGTATGGTATGTTATGGTAATGGCAACGCTATGCTATGGTATGGTCAGAGTCAGAGTCAGAGATTCTTTATTGTCATTCGCACCACATGTGGTACATGTGGTGGAATGAAATTATGTACACAGGGTCCCAGTTACAGCCAACAATAAATTTTAAAAGAAAAACAGTAATAACATCTAAGATATTAACTAAGAAAAACATCAACTAAATATACACTTAAGCACTAACAGCATAAAAACATTACGTCAAACAGCAGCACAAACACGAGTCTGTGTGAGCAGATGAGCACGAATGAACACAACAACATGAAACAGATCAGCAGCAACATGGTGTGATTTTTCACAGTGATTATCCTGGTTAGATATTCATGAGTCTAACAGCCTTAGGGTAGAAGCTGTTCCTCAGTCTAGTGGTTCTACACTTAATGCT
>JARVGQ010001306.1:13821729-13834227 GCA_031762355.1 Hypsolebias martinsi | reverse complement strand
TCCAGTTGTTTCTGTATTGAACCTTTTTTGATTTTATCATGTCCTGGATGACTGAGAATCTTCACCAGCATATTTTATTTATCAAATTATAATTACAGTATTCTGTAAATATACTATAGTTGTGTATCAGATGAAGAGTGTATTTCAAGTGTATGTACACTTCAAGTTTAAAGTGTATAAGTGAGAAACTTGTGGAACCAGAGTCCAGAGGTTTACCACAAACTTCAGCATCTTGATTTGTTTTGAGGATGGCAGCTTTACTCACTTCACCCTCGCACCACTCAGCTCTTTCAGTGCAAATTGTCACTGCCCTCAAGTGGCTGAAAGGTAGTTTATAACGGTTTAATGCGTTTGTGTATGTGAGGGAACTGGCAGACAGAAGAACGACGACAGGAAATGAAGAAACAAAGAGACTTGAGGAACAGCAGAGCAAGCAGGGGTTCATAAAGTGTTAAATCCTAAACAGGAGCTCAAAGAAAATTGATTTTGTTTTTTAATTACAACAGGAAGAATGTAGAAATCAGTTTAAGTCAGTGACATTCTCTCTGTTTTTGTTGTCTGACAGCTGAAACCTGAACGAAACTTATGACATTTCTGTTTTACAGCAGCAGAGCGCTCAGGCAAAGATAAACAGACGTCCTCGCCTCCTTCCTCGGGTCAAACAGAACCCTGCCTGTCCCCAAAGTGAGTCACGGCTTCCCTTGAAAACATTCAGTTACAGTGTTTTACTGTAACTTTTGTTTTGAAGAGTCACATATTTGGGATTTTTGCTTTTTGTCTCACACAGGTGTCACCCTCAGGTGGTCCCAACACCAAATCTTGGTCCTAGAACTAATAAAGGTAAGTATGTACAACGAAATATTTGATAGCAATCCAATAGTAGGAAATAAATTGGATAACTGTTAATAACTTTAAGAACATACTGTACTATCTAGCTGGTCCAACACTGACAGCATCTTCAAAACAGCTAAAACAGATTTTAGTCAACTTCTTTGGACATTTGTGCAGATTAATATAATTTTCTCTAAGTCGCACCATCTAGAAGTTGTTACAGTAGTTTTTATTTTATTTATTTATTAAGAAAAATCTTGAAGAAATTGTTCAGTTTGAACCAAAAGTGGTAGACAAGGGTTCTATAACGTTAGGAATAATAAGTAGCTTACCTGTCTATCTTTGAGCTAAATGTAGTGTTGTTATTATTTTAATTTTTTTTAAACAGACTTCTGAGGTAGAAGTCAGAGCGCAGTCAAAATCAAAAAGAACTGTTTTAATTTCAAAACGAATTCAATCATAAAAATGCAGCGCAAAAGCTAATTTATGAACATTTAAATCACGTTGTGTTGTTTTACTTCATAATTAAACAAAAGCATTCAAATGCTGACCGCTAGGAATTATATTTGAACAATATTAGTGCAGTTTTACATGGTTTGAACCACGAACATGTATAGACAGGAAATAGACCACATGACCCTGCATTGTTTTGTTGTTAAGAATTGATTTTTCAGTAATCTTTGATTATGATGTCAAAAGTGCAACAGAGAAAGTTAAATGAGACCAATCAAATTAAAATATATAAAAAATAATTTTTGCCTCCTTTTGTGAGTGATTTTGACAACCGTGGAGTAAATAATTAGGGGTTGTACAAATTCTTATAATTACAGTAATTTTTCAAACAAATATAAATACCAGTAGCACATTGTAAATAACACAATCAAGGCTTTTTTTTTTAACACAACTTCTTGTATATTTTATAGGTTACGTGGAGTTTATTTCTCTTAAAAAAAGGCATAAATAAATAACCAAATGGGCCTAAGATCCAAAATTTTATGTTAACCCTGATTTTTAATGATATCCTAAAACAAAGTTCTACAAAACATTGAGCTAATAATTTATTTAAATTTTATTGTTGTTGTTTCAGACGATGGGTGAGTGTTCAGTATAACTTTAACCTTTTTTTTTTTTGTCTTAGAACACACAAGCGCTCAGCTGGCAGCCATTTTGTGTCCCTTGGTCTTTATAGGAGGTGTTTCCCTCATCTCCCTGCTCTGCATCTATCACCCTCGAGACCAAACGTGCTTCAGGCAAAGTACGACAGCTCTTTTTTTTTACAGTCAGGACAGTTTCTGGAGTCACAGGCAAACGTTTTGATTGAATCACCTCTGACAAACTACAAACATTAAAACCGAAACAATCTTAAATGAATACAAATTTGTCTTGAGGTTTGCAAATGTTTTCTGACTCTTTCTGTTCTGCGAATGATAGAGGCTGAGTCATCCCTTCTTGAAACTGGTTTTCTGTTACTCATCAATTTATCTTCTGTTTTTCAGCGATTGCAAAGCTGTGCAGTGATGTAAGTTCAGGATTTGGTGTGTTTGTTTTCAGGTTAGTCTCTATTTTCTTGGGTTTCCCACATTTTGACGGTTCTGCTCTTCTTTAGGAAGGACAAGATGCCTCTCACATGTCGAAGGAAGCAACTCTTCAGTTCCCCAAAGACTCATTCAGTGCAAAGCAGCAGACTTCGTCCCTCTCAGCTGCCCATTTAGGTACTGCTGAGTAATATGGTGACTTTTCACATAAAATATTTGACTCAGGGTGTTGGAAGAAGATGCAGCTGTTGTAATACCACTAAAAGCTGTCCTCAGATGTTAAATGAGGTTAAAACATTCCTTCATGTGCTTTTTATTGTTTCTAGCCATCATGAAAGACAATGTATTGGTGTGTGTTTCTTGAATGTTTGGTAACAAAATGAATGAATTTTAATGAAGCTCTTAGAAACTAATCTATGGATGTTCATCTACAGCTACTTTTGGAGTCAGTCTGTTACCTGAAGGCTGTCACAGCTAATTATTCATTGTACATGAGCACACATAAAAATGTAACTCAGTCGTTTTAACAGAAAATTAGCTAAAGTTTTGTTTGGTAGTAGCTAATTGCCATCCGTAACACATATTACGCAGAGTACTAACAGATCCTCAGAGGTTTTTGCTTATTTATTGTCTATATTAACTATTGGAGTCAACACTGTCTGTGTTTGCCAAATATCTCATGAAACGAGCGATACGATGGCGCAGTCGGTAAAGCTGTTGCCTCTCAGCGAGGTCGCTGGATCGAATCCCAGCCGGGGGCCTTTCTGGTTGGAGTTTGCATGCTCTCTTGGTGCATATGGTTTTCTCCGGGTACTACAGTTTCCTCCCACAAACTACAAACATGCATGTTAGGTTGATTGGTATCTCTAAATTGTTGGTGTGAGTGAGAGTGGACTTGCAGCTCATCTTTTGCACAGTACTGCTGGACGTGAGCACATGAGCCCACGTGACCCAGAAATGAAGAAGTGGGTAAAAATAATAGATAGATGGATGAAACACTACAAGGATTTTGATTTTTAATTAAACTTGATGATATAAGGAATAAGGTTTTGTTGTTTACTATTTATTTTTTGCATTTCTAAAACCACTTAAATGCATCAGTATGTAATAATTATGCTGCAAGTCTTCACATTTAAGGTTTGCTTAAATAAACGCTTGCTGGATAAGTTGGAACACACACCAGACCATAATGTGATGGAATTCCACTGGTTTTGGTTGAAAAACTGTAATTAACATTATTTATCTCCATGACATAACATTTAGTTACACATATTTGTTATGCATTTTGCCATATTTTCTTTATTTACACAATCCCAGACTGCAGCTGTAACTATAACACAATCTTAATCATACCAAAAAAAAAAAAAATTATATCCATCCATTTTCTTTGCCCGTTTCACCTTTCCTGGTCGAGGTGAGCATGTGTCCATCTCCAACAGTCACTGTACGATAGGTGGGGGACACCCTGGACAGGTCTCCAGTCCATCACAGGGACACAGAGACAACCGTTCACACTCTCACTCACACTTAGGGACGATTTAGAGTTTCCAATCAGACTAGCATGTATGTTTTTGGTTTGTGGGAGGAAACCAGAGAATCTGGAGGAAACCCATACATGCACAGAGAGAACAGGCAAACTCCACGAAAGGCCCCCAGCCAGTAGGCAAACTTCACTGAGAGCTCTAACCACTGTTCCACCATCCCACCTTATGAATTAATATTTTTATTTACAGAACAACATTTTGATTGTTGTACTATGTGTACAAGTAATAAAAATGACACCATTATATCTGTTTAAATGCTTTACACCGTCTCTAATAACGTGTTTCACATTTAGATTTAAATGTTTTAAATACTTTAATTCAGTTTTTCCTGATAATTTCTGCATCCCCACAGCCCAGTGAAGGATACACTTAAAATTAGAAACATCTAGATAATTCAAGGCATTTTCAGCTAGTCTGAAAATCACAGCAGTGAGCTGCAGCCGTTAGCATTAGCCACAATTAGCTTGGCCACAATGCATTATGGTTGATTGCCACCATTGCTTTTATTGAAGCGTGCGACCAGTTTCTAGAGGAAAAATGGTCGACTCATACACTAGTGAAGGAGGGGATACTTTAAACACAGCCTTAAACCCAGTTTCAGCTAATCAACCTGAAAATAAAAAGTGATGACAGTTTTAATGAGTTTTAAGGATATTGCACTAAAATTAAACATGGTAACAGCTGAGAGTCATTCTCAACACATACAGAGCTAACAGATTGTGCACAATGTTTTCAGGCTTGAACATTGGTGGGTGGTATGCATTCATTCAAGAAAAGGCCTTTAATTTTGTTTTGGCTTTGTTTATGTTTGTGCAGGTCCAGTCCATGTCCACAACCCAGGAACGGTCATCTTCAGCCTGCTCAGTCAGTTCACAGGCCAAGTCGGGCCAACGATTCTGGGTGGGAAGAGAGCGGAGAGAGCTAGCAACCAGGAGGAAGACGAGAGAGACTGTCCGGTGTTTCACCCTGAGCCCTCCCCCTTTGTTCCTCTCTCCGAGGAGGAGCGGAGCGCAGAGGGTGACAACATTTTCATCCCCTCCCAGGAGCAAGGGAAGGACTACCACATGTCGAAGGAGGAAGGGTCGTGACGTCTGATGAACACCCCAGAGGATTTGGTTTTGAAAGAAAAGAGGATTCACCCTCTTAGAAAACATTACAAAACTGTAAAACCAAGACAAGAACCAAGAATCGTGTGGAGACGATTCATCTTCCGCTGGATAACTGAAGGTGCACCGTATTCCCTGCAGGGTCTGGAAAACTCTGTGGAATGCCATCTTTTATTGTAAGTTATTACTTAAACTATGTAAATATATAAAAAAAAGTGTCAGCTACCTGTAAACATTCTGAGTGAAACACATTTTTATTTTGAATAAAGAAAACCGTCGTAGAAATGTGGCTGTAATACAAACCATTCCCATCTGACTATAAAAATCTGCAGCTGAACGTTTATGTACAAATATACAAAATATAGTATGTAGACATACAATATATATGCATTTAAGGCTAATATACAAAAGAGGTTTAAGGTTTGTATGCAGTCGTTGAATGAGAATCTTTTTACTAGTAGGCTATTACATGTAGACAAGTGCGTATTTACTGTGTATTTCATGTACTATAGTACATACTGTACTGACTGCACAGATCATGCATAACTAGAACATTTTCTCTGTATTCAGAGAGTAGGAATCATCCAGGTTTCTGGGTTTTCACTTTTCATCTTATCGTCACAGATGTCCTCCCAGAAAACGGCGTCCTTTTTGAACCCCAAGTTGTCCTCGTCCTTGGTTTCTGGTCCAAACGGATTAGAGTGTCGTTGTCGTATCATCAACTCTGTTGTTTAGAACAGATGTCAAACGTGTTTCTACTGAATATTCTTCTGTTAGCTTTTTTTAAGTTACCAGGTCCATGTTCAGGATCTAATCTTTCACACAGATTTCAATGGGTTGGTCACATTTCCCACACACCTCCTGTACTGGTTTGGACACAACTTCATCCTCTGTGCTCGAAGGTTCTGTGGGCGGTTTCTCTGCCAAAAAGTAACCTGATGAGAAAAAACAGGAAGTGGTTCAATTTAAGGTAAAGGTTTATTACCGTGACAAAATTCTGGAATAATATGATCCTTTGATCAGTTGAGATTTTTATTTATTGGTTTTAGATTGTTTTATAGTAGTCCCTCACAACTTTGCATTTCGTTTTTTGCAGACTCACTCTATTGCGGTTTTTCCAAAATAAGATTGGACATGACACACAACTGGCGGATTGATGGATGATCCGCACGATTGGCATGGAATTTTTATTTAAAATAAATTGTTTTAAATTATTCAGCACCTGCTACACCTATGTGCAGCCTACAGCTGCAGGAGACGCTTCCTCCTGCAGCATGTCGAGTGGAGAAGTGGGCGTGGCCTAGAGTGCTGGCAGGAGGCAGAGAGCAGCCGAAGTTAGAGAGCACCGATCTTGACATGCTGTGCTCTTTTAGAGCGTTTAGAGTATAGAAACATTGTTTAGAATATGGCAAGAGTGTGGGAAGGGTTTAAAATGCCTTTATATATATACAGTATATATATATATATATATATATATATATAATAAAAATAAACTACTACTTACTACATGTACTACTACTCCTACTTTCCAGCTTTTCACTTATCGCAAGGCTTCAGATTACGGATCCCCTGCAATAAATGAGGGACTACTGTACATAAATCAATACAATGCTATAAATGTAAAAAAAAAAAAAACCTTCAGGATTTAAGGATGAAACTCCTTTAGAGTTATTTTCTGTATCAAGACGTACTGACCGTGACTGCACTGGACCCAGTGCAGGAATGGTTTGATTTTGGTCACAATAATCAGTGCGAGTCCAGCACACAGAAGAGCAATGATCACCAGGTACCACACGGTCTCTGTAATGTCACAGAAATGCAGAAATGACTGCAGGACAAATAAAGTCTTCCTCAAATCTTGAACTTGATCATTTTTAATAAATATTTGTGACAGTAGAAATTAGGTTTTATATGCATTTAGCAGTATTTAATGTGTTACAAATTATATTTTTGATCCTCACTCAGGTTATCTCTTGAAGTTCGAGACATTTAAGATGCAGAGTTGTTGCACAAGAGAATAAAATTTACAATAAATCCCATGTTTTGTTCAAATTAATCAAATATGCTGTTTGTGGCTAAACTCACGTTTATAAAATGAAGGTCTGGGCTCACCACTCAGTTCTTTAGTCTCCAGAGAGGCTCTTGTAATATTGTCTTGAGCAGTAAGTCAGGCTTTTTGATTAATTTTCTTGTTTATTTATTTATTTATTTATTTATATTTTATTGATTGCTTTTTCAACCATTTCTGGTTCTATAGCTTATCCTGGATCTTGGATCTCTAAATCTCATGTGTCTTTATATCTTTCTGAAATGCAGCCAAAGTCGAGGAAACTCAATCGTTTCATTGATACAACCAAGATCAAAGTAGATCGTTGTCACCTGCTCATCTGGCAGGAACACACACACACACACACACACACACACACACACACACACACACACACACACACACACACACACACACACACACACAAATATATACATGTATGTGTGTACTGTATATACAAAACCGTCTGGGTTTTCACGTTTCATCTTTTATAAACAGTATATATATAAAATAACTCAGTTCAAAACTAACAATGGCGTAAAGGTTTATAAAATAGAGTTTGCATAATTCACAATGAAATCTTTGACTGAAGTTGTTTTAAGGTGGCATCAATCCACTTTGGTCTTGAGCCTGTTTGGACCCGTCATGCACTCGACATTAAACTACTTTTTTTTTTTTTAACTAAGATCATTCAATGAGCTATCCACAACAGGTAAGATACTCATTGTTCATAACAATTCCACAAAACCCTAACATCATAAAATTTGAATTTTCACTTTAATAATAAATTTTGAAATATTTTAACATACTTTGTAGTAAAGGCTCCAAATTCAATAAATTTGTCACTTTTTTTGTTTCCTGCTACAACAACAACTAAAACTTTTCTTTCACCTTTTGACCACAAAGTACGAGTGATGAAGATGAATGTATCAGGGAGGTGAAAACACTGATCAGCGCTATTTGTTTTAACAATCAGGGGGTGTTGAGAGCAGTCCCTTTGAACTGAAATATCATACTTTATACAATTAAATGCAAAAAATTAATAAATGGCACGGAGGGTAGGAGAATTGTAATGGGCCTTGGAATAACTAATCCATTTGCTGCTTTATGCTGATAGATTATGGGTTTTGTATTTTAATACTTAGCATTATTTTGTTCTTATCTTGTAGTTTAATGCTTATTGTATGTAAATTGTGGATGTCCTGTTAATGAAAGTAGGGGAAGCAGGTGTTTTCTCAGAGGAGATCAGTTTTCATGAAGGAGCAGACTGCTGTGGTCTCAATAAAAATAAACATTTAATCTTTATTTTGTTAAAATTTTTATGCTCATAACTTAAAAGTTAACATAAAATGAGTAAATGTATTTTTCTGTTGATCATTTTTTACAAACCGGAAACTATCAGATCTAAATTATTTCACAAACGAACATGACCACATTTTCACACCCATCAGTCATGCTGGATGCGGTGCAGTGAATGTGGAAACAGGAACTATTTATAGCTGATGTGGCCGCAAACACTTTTAAATAAATGTTATTTTGTATCTCAATGCTGCATTTGAGTGCAAATGTATAAATAAAAAATAAAAAATGCCATTCAGAGTGATTTTTATGCAGCCCTGCAGCTGTCTCGAGCGTCTTGTGCTTCTGCATTTGTGGCTGAGAGCAGGTGTGCCTCACCTGTGGTGGCAGGAGAGAGGGTGGTTTGGATGGTTGCTGGCATCAGCTCACACTTTGTGCAGCTCTCGTCTTTGCACCTGTACCCCGTTTCACATTTGCAAACAGTGTTACTGGTGGAAGTACAGTTGGACTCGGTCACAAAATTGGCTGGGGAGAAACAAAAGAGTCACGGTTAAAAAAAAAATAATAATAATAAAAACGAACAAGAAGACAGGCCTGGAGAGTTTAGTCTTTTCTGAAAATAGAGGGGCTCTAAATTGTAACACATGAGAAAATGCAAAATGACTCATGAGTTGTGTCTCGGGTGGGGGTTCAGTTTCTAGTTTTTATTCAGAAGACGGTTATATTATCACCTCTTCTGTGGATCCATGCACAAAAGTCATTTCTCTGTGACAACACCGTTTCATTTTTATAAAACAACTCCTTTTTACAAAACACTACAGGTTCTGATCTGAAGTCACAAATGAGCAAACAGAAAACTACTTGCATGACTTCCACAGAGTTCATCACAAAACGATCGTTTATGATCAGTGCAGACAGTCCAGATAGAAAACATAGAGGCTGAATGCCGTGCGGTCGGTCCCAAACTGAATGCTGGAAGCAAACAGCTCAACCAGCAAGATGTCGTCTGTTTAATTAAACCACAATTCACAAAACGATCACACAGAACACTACTTTTGTGATGTTTATGGTTGTCCAAACTACAAAACAGATCTATTAATGTCAAACACAAATTGATTGCGTGATTAAACTTGAAGATATAGTTTTAAAAGGGCAACTTTTTTGCTAAAAATATGCACCTTGTGTTAACATCCCAATAAAGACCAAAACACCACAGATTTGTTTGTACCTCAAGGTCAGCGTGTGAAGTTTCTGTGTGGGTGAAACATTTCCACTAAATTTGTTTTCATATGCATTAATTCATATAAAACCCCTGGATGTGTACCTGTACATTTTTTTGACACTTCAAACACCCACCTTCCTGTAATTCTGAAGCTGATATTTCAGTTTAAAACAGTTTTTTCAGGCAAATACACAAGTCATAAAAAATAATCTGTAGCCACTGTAAAGTAAAACTGGCATGCAAAAGGCCCTGATTTTGCAGGATGTTAGGAGATAAGGCTTCAAAATGTAAAAAAAAAACAACAACAAAAAAACATGTTTTTGTGCATATAATTCAGACTGAGAGTCACTGCCATGCCCTCGTTCAATCTTCTGTTTCCACTGTGACATTTAGAAATAAGCACAACAGGCTGTTTTTGTTCACCTGCAGCAGCGAACAGACCTGAAGAAAAACATAGGATATGAATTTTTTTTCTGATGTTTTTCGCCTTTTTATTTGTGCATTTTTCTTTCTTTCCGCTGATGTGACAATGCTCTACTTTTATGCCAAAAAAAGCTGCCATTAAAAAAAAAATAGTGAAGCCATTATTGATTTAAATACACCATTATTTTTTTTTGCAGCAGAGTCCAAACTCTGCTGGTTTAGATGTTTTCACAGACCATTTTCATCCTGTTCTCTTTCATCTCTGTGGCTGCCCCCTTTATCTTGACTTATGGGAAATCCCCTCACCTATGTAATATGTTTCTTTCTGCTAGTAAACTTCTTTGAAACTCTGATCTGCTGTTAGATCTGAGTAACAACTGGTCATGTTGAAGGTTTTACTCTGAAACTGGCCAAATTTAGTGATCAAGGCAACAGATGAGTCATTCCATCATCATGCTCAAAGGACTAAGTCAGTGTTCATGCACACAGCGTGTGTGTGTGTGTGTGTGTGTGTGTGTGTGTATGTGTGTGTGCGTGTGTGTGTGTGTGTGTGTGTGTGTGTGTACACAGATAGTATTCTCACAGTACTGACTGATCTTTTATATCTTCAAATTAAATCCAAAGTGCTCATTTGATGATATTGTGACAGTTAAATGTGCATCCTGCTGATGTGAGAGCCCAGGTCTCTGCTGTGACATATGTTTTAAAGAGCATTTTGGCAAAAATAAAACAGTTTTTCCTCCCTTTTTAAAAAAACAAAAAAACAAAACAAATTAAAGCTGCTGATACATCAGTTGGTTTTGCTCTAGAAGTTGCCAAATAAGTAACAAATCCCACCCAAAGAGCAACAACTAAACAGTTACTCACGTTTGCTGCAAGTATCACAGACTTTGCAGCTCAGCTCTATATTGTGGACGTCCATGTACCAGTCACCTGTGCAGGGTACGCATTCAATGTCACATTTGCCTTGTTTGCGTGATGCCATGCGGGAACCTGAGAAACACACACACAATGGTTAAAAGCTTTTATCATCAAACCTTCTGCAGTTTTTAAGACTAAAATGAGGTGAAGGTACCTTGTAGACACTTGTCGCAGCAAAATTTGGGAGCATCTGTCGGCCAAGCATATTGGGAGTTGTTACACTGAATGGAGAGCCCAGGAGAGAGCAAAGAGAGGGTGCACAGCAGGGAGAGGTTAAAATACCAGAAGGGCTGCATCTGGGAGGAGGCAAACAAGAGAAAGAAGAGGAGGAAAAAGATTGTGTCAGATGAAACAAGATAAAAGTCAAAGATATTCCTCTTTATTCCAGTTTTACACCATATTCTTCATTCTACATTTTAAAGAAAATGTAATAAGAAAATCCTTTCTGCTGTAATAAATAACCCAAGATTAGAGCAGAATAAAGGGTTTATCATTCAAAATGAAGAAAAACTCCTTGAATGCCTGTTCAAAAAGATATTATCTCGTCTGTACTTACTGTGGAGGAGAAGAAGACGGAGTACGACATTACCTGCGACCCTCTCTGTGTGAGACTGAAGAGAGCAGAAGTGTGTCAGTGGACTCTTCACTGAAATGTCACAAGTGACTCATCCTGAAACTCATGTCTTCTTTCATTTGTTCTAAACCTCTACAGTGATCTCTCTGCTGAGACCCTTAAAGCTAAAAAAAAAAAAAAAAAAAAAAAAAAAGGTCCCCATCCCGCTCTGCCAGCCTCCATGGTTTTCCATCACATCTCTTCGTCTCTCTCGTTTAATTTAAAAGTTGGTGTTTTGGCTCGAAAACAGCCCAAGACCTTCTCGTCTTTCTTGCATCTTTCTTCTTACTGCAGGATGATAGCGATGAGGTAATTTCATGTACCGGTAAGTAATCCTGCGCCACTCATTTGACACCAAATTATCTAGTAACATTTACAGTCAGAGATAAATGTACAGAGAAACAACGTGTGAGCAGTTCTGCAACTTCACGACTACAGGGATTAATTTAAATTTTAAAAGTTCATTTATTTATTTATGCACTCTGCAGGCTCTTTTTAGTGGATTACAGTTCTGCTTTTTATTCTGATTATACATACAGATGTTAGATAAACGCTAGGAGGTCAAAAATCCCTGATTGTTTAAGAGGAAGGCTGCAAATCATCCAGATCATTGAAAAACCATAAACTCTTAATGATCAATGCTGCACCAGGATGCAGGAGTCAGTCTGATGAAATTTCGCTTGACATGGAACATCTTTTCTGTAAATGAGCATCTCAGGAACAAAGTGAAATGATGAACAAGAACGAGGTGAAAAGGAGGTTGTATAAAAGATGAGGAGATATGTGAGAAAAAGGAATAGGGCTGAACAGGAGGGAAGGCTGAGATCAAGCAAACAAAAAGATGTTGACTATAAAAAAGCTTTGCAGATGATTAGAGGATTGTGTGTGTGTGTGTGTGTGTGTGTGTGTGTGTGTGTGTGTGTGTGTGTGTGTGTGTGTGTGTCTGTGTGTGTGTGT
>JARVGQ010001306.1:13803967-13814044 GCA_031762355.1 Hypsolebias martinsi | reverse complement strand
TTTTGAATGTCCAGAGGACCAGACTTAGCTTTTTTTTAGATTTTTCTACCTGGATTATTGAGCATGCATTAGGGTATCTGTTCTAATTCTTTTCTCCTCGTCTGCAGTTGCTGACCTCATCTACATGGTGCTGGATCTGGTTCCGGTGTCGCAGGTGAAGCAGCTGGTGCGTTCTCTCGGCGTGAGGGACACAGAGATCGAACATGCTGAGATGGACCACAGGTCCAGCCGGGAGGCTCACTACCAGATGCTGCGGGTGTGGGCCGTGAGGGGCGTACGAGGGGGGGGAGGTGAAATGCTACACCCGCCTCTTCTAGAGGAGCTCTTGGACAAACTGAGACTGATGCACCTGGGCTGGGCCGCTGAGGAACTGGAGACAAAGTATACCATTCAGTGATGCAGTGCGCTCGCCAAGTTGGACAAAAAAAAGCCAGAAGCTTCTGAGACCAAGTATTGTTCTCTGAGACTCGCTCTGCAGAGATGAGGTGCTACAAGCAGAGAGTCTGTTTTATTTCACATGGGAACAAAGACATTGGACTTTGACTGATGATTTTTTTCTAAGAACTTTCTGCAGTATGTTTTTAAAACAATCAGAACTTTTTCTGTGAAGTAGATGTGAAGACTGAGCTCACACATCAGTCATGAAGCTCATCTATTGCAGCTTAAAGTTAAGAAACATTTATCATAACTATGTTAAAAGTCAACTGAATCTCACCAGCATTTCTAAATAACTTATTTTTTAAGGGGAAAATTTATAGTTTTGGAAGGAAATATATATTTCTGATAGGGCTTTAATTGGATGAAAGTTGTGAATACAGTATTTATATTGGCTTAGTTGCCGTAATTTCCAGACTATTGAGCGCACCCGAAAATAAGCTGCGTCCACTAAATTTAAAATAAATACATAAATAAATAATTGTACATATATAGACCACGCTTAACCGCAGGTGTCCATGTTGTAACTAGATATTTACACAAAGAGTTTTTTAAACTTTTGAATACGTACCAGTAACATACATAAATACATACAGTAAAATTTTTTTTCTTTTTTCTGAACAGTGCCTGTAACTCGTCTGGTTAAAAAAATAATACTGTAGCCTACCAGGAAGTCATTGATAGCTATCTTCATATTCCTCCTGCTCCACTGTCAGGATCCACTGGCAGCACATGTGGGGGAGTTCCCCCTCACATGCGCTGCACATGCAGAGGAATCCTCCCCTCACGGGGAGTGGGGGGATTCCTTCCCCCTTCTGTTCTTTCCTCCCTTCTCCGTTTCATTGGTCCACTGTGACCTGTTCAGTAATTTCATTGGACAGATTTTTTTAAGCTTTATTTATTGTGTACAGATGGTCTCATTGAGTCACGAGAGCTCACCCTCCAAGAGAGACGTGTATTGGGCAGCGATATGAGCACCTGGGTGTGATGAGGCTAAATATTTTGGTGGCATGAAGCTCGTTAGATGGCAAAAAATAAAGTAAAAATCCAGAAATATGGCGTTCAAAGCCTGTGAAAAAAGTAGCGGCTTATAGTCTGGAAATTATGGTATTTTGGTCCCTTTATTGTGCGAGTGAGATTAAAACTCAAACAAAATTGACTAGTTTTTCTTGACAATCCCAAAATTTCTCTGCAACTTTTGAGGTCTCATTAAATTTATTTAAAAACGTTTTGGTAAACTGTATCTGACCAGTAGATGTTTCTACAGGTTCATCTTCATCAGCAGAACTTTGCAAAGTTCAGTGCTCTTTATTTCAAAATATTTCACGTCAAAGATGGATATTAACTGTCCAAGTTTGTTTACACAAAACATGTTTTAAAAAATTGCACAATAAATGCTTTGGTTGAACAATTTGTGAAATTTGAATGATGTTAAATGTCCAGTGAGGACGTCCCGACCCTCTGAGACGTTTTGTCTTGCAGCTGGCATCAAAGAACGAGTTTGTAATAAAAAAAAAAAATTGTTTTTCTAAAATAGCTGGAGGGTTTTCCCAAAGTTTTAAGGTTTGCATTCTATTCATAAATGAAATTTATATACCTTTTATTGTCTTTTTGTTTTCAGACTGTTTTTGTGCTGAAAAGACAAAAGTAGATTTCAAACATGCGTTGGAGCAAACAAGAACACAATTTTATTGTTGCGTACTGTAGTTGTTTTATATGAAGTCATTGATTTCATGATAGATTTATGAACTTTTTATGGGCAGGTTGTTTTTTTTGTACAAGTATTTTATAGAATGTGATTGTTTGTATGCAGAATTTTCAGGATTCTACCTGCGGTGTCATTTTATTCATCACCTAAGCTACTTGATTTCATTTTCTTGTTTTTTGTCAGTTGAAAATGTTTTGAAGATACACTGAGACATGATCTTTTTGTTGGGAAAATGGTGACTAATTAACTAACATCAAAGAATGAACTGCTTAAAAATTAATTTCCAGTTACTCAGCTGCAAAAAAATGGACCTATGTTATTAAATATAACAAAGCTGAGGAAGTTGGTTCTTCCTCCTCTGTGCAGATCGGAGCCTTCCATGTTTTTCAGGCTTTTTACTGCCTCAGTAACATTCTTTTAAGCCCTATTATAAAAGCATTATTCATAAGTGTTTCACAGAACACGACACGCCTCGTCTCGACTCGAATCAGATACGAATGCGAGGAAGACCTGTAAAACTGAAGCACTTTTGTCCTGCTCAACACTGTGCTCACGCTCTTTGTTGGTGTTCTCTGATTTTTTTTAATAAATGTGCAGCAAATTAACATGTTTGAGCTGTGGTTCTGTGTTTAGACAGAAAAGGAAGAAAATATTTGAGGATGTAATTGTATTTAACAGGAGGTACGCTGCCAGTCCACATTCCAACATGAGGACTTTTTAAAAATTTCAATTCTTCTTATGGATAAAACAAGAAGACATTTGTCCTTTTTTTGACCAAATATGATCTTTTCAATTGTTTCATCTTCCTGTGCTTGCATTCTTTTCTAACAAACTCTGCTTCGTCATCAAACTTCCTCTCTTTGTCCTTTTCATCTGATTTTCCTCCTGTCTGCTCAGGATGATTGATCAAAGTGATTGACACGAAGCAACAGATCATCCTCAGCGAAGGCCTGTTGCCACCTCTGCTCCATTAAGCTCCTTTCACTGTGACACATTAACCAACCCTGAGCACTGATTTGTTGGCTGCAGAATCCAGTTGTTCCCGTCGGGCCAGTTGCAGAAATGGCCGCAGCTGAAAGCCTGAGGAGGGAGGGACCCGTCAGGTGTGAGAGAGAGAGAGAGGGAGGCAGGAGAGGAGAACATGAACAGAAACCAAAGATGACTGCGTGAAGCAAAATGGACCCAACCAAACCCAGGTAAATCTGTCTTTTTTAATTTTTTTTAATGCACTGATTTAGCATTAAGCGTTCACTTCAGTGTGATCCTTTAAAGGGGACATGATTTGGTGGTTTCCACCCAACTGGATCACATTTTCATTTGGATTTAATGATTATCAAGGCTGTAAAGGAACCAGTAGGTTTGTAATGGTGCTAAATCGGAAAGTTCAACAATAATCCTGTGTGACACAAACTGTGGCGAAAGCACGTTATAAAGTTTGACAGATTTGAGGAGATTATTCGGTGTGAGTGAGTTTTCTTCAATCTGTTCGATCCTAATTACAGTGTCACCAAATCTGTGGCCTCTGCAGCAGAACTGAGCCAGCGTAGTATAAAAAGCAGCCCCTTTTTTTTTTTAGGATCAGATGGTTCAGTGGTTCACCGAGGTTCATCGGCCTCCTGACAAATGGGATGAATTCCTTTCTGTAATTTAAAACTGCAGCGTGAAAAGCTGTGAGTTGAGTCAAGAAGGGACACAACAACCTGCACATTTGTGTAACTGGAGTTGGAAACACGTGAACCTTTCAGTGTCCAGTTCTACCAACGTAGCGTGAACAAAGGGTCAAAGAGGTGACACCGCTGACTCGGCTGTGCATTTATTCAGTCAATAACAACCATCCAAATATATGTATATAATGTATATTCTGTAGGTAAAAATTATTTCCTCTGTTTCCCCTGAACTGTGAAACAGGTTGTATCTTTCTTCCTATTAGATACTTCTGTTTTGTTCTTGTTTTTTTTTCTGCCTTTCAGTGGCTCAGTGACAGCAGAGCGGTGCTTTTTAAGGTTTTGTTTTGAAGTATAATAAAGTTTTGATTGTTGGGAGAGAGCAAAACAAACTAAGTCAGATTTTTTAAAATATTTTTGTCTGTTTAGGTCAAAGTTTGCTCAATGTTCCCTCACAAATTATCAAATTATTGTTGGACGAGCATCATATTTTTAAGTTTTGTACCCAAGTGTCATACTTACTATATTTACAAGTCAGTAACCATTCATTATTAAACATCACAGAGTACATTCTGTATGTCTTCATTTTGTCTTGACGACTTCCTCCAGTAAAAACTAATCAGTCACAAACTGCATCCTTAAAGATTTTAAATATTTGCTCATTCTGCTGTGAATTATCAAGTCTTTGTCACTGAATTTAATTTTAATTTCTTCTAAACTAAACCTTTTTGGCATCAAAAGCTGTGTTTGTGGATGCTGTAAGTGAAAGAGGTGAATTGACTACCCATGATTTATTCATGGAACAAAAAAAGCAACCTGTGACAGTCATACCTGGCTTTATTTTATATTTCATCTTCAGGTTGAACACCACAGCCATAATTCTTTTCAGTGCATCATTTATGCAGATGTGATTCACAACTAAGGACATATGGGAGCAACATGGAAATTGTTGAATTTTAAACTATTTTAACTTGAAACGTCCAGTTGATGGTGTTAGTGCTTACAAAATACTACTTTGTAGAAACGGTGTTAAACTAAAACACAAAACAAAACAAAAAAACAATGAAATGCATCAAATTTTCATTTCACGTCAGTTCCTCATCCTCAGAGTACAAAAAGCAGCAGGCCACAAACAAAAGGAGAAGTTTGTTTTAACAACAAACCAGATTCAAAATGTAGAGCTGTCTGCCAGATGAAGCCATAAAGGGACACAAACAAAAACAAAATCTACCAGAACACTAACTTGTCTTTAATTAAAGAAAAATTACATCCAAACCACAAAGTTATTGGCAGCAGTAACAGGCAGGGATGTACCCTAAAGGTTTTCAAAGTGGTGGCTAGATGGGTTCAAGAGTCACACCAGTATGTGTTGTCAATGACTCATCTACTACCACATCCACATTTTAATTAGTATCTGTGAAGCTGACTAAGCTATAACCATTGTTGTGTTGGCTAACGTCAATGAGGGCGGCACAGAGAAGGAGTGGCTAACACTTATCCCTTTGGCTTTTCTCTGGTTTCCTCCCACATTCCCAAAACATGCATGTTAGGTTAACACGTCGTCAAATATTGACTGTTTGTCTCTGTGTGTCCCTGTGATGGACTTATGACCTGTACCCCACCTCTCACACAGAGACTGTTGGAGATAGGCACCAGTACCTCAAGATGAAAAAAAAAAAACTGTGTAAAATGGATTGATGATGGATGGATGGATGGATGGATGGATGGATGGATGGATGGATGGATGGACAGAGTGATGGATGGTGGATGGATGGATGGATGGATGGATGGACAGATGAATGGAAGGACAGAGGGATAGATGGATGGATGGATGGTGAATGGACAGAGGGATGGATGGATGGTGGATGGACAGAGAGATAGTTGGATGGATGGACAGAGGGATGGATGGATGGATGGATGGTGGATGATGGATGGTGGGGGAATAAGTGGATGGATGTATGTATGAAGGGATGGATGGATGGACAGAGGGATGGTTGTATGTATGCATGGACAGATGGATGGTTGGATGGATGGACAGACAGAGGGATGGGTGGATGGATGGATGGATGATGGATGGATGAGCAGACAGATACAAGTAAATGGATGGATGGACAGAGGGATGGTTGGATGGATGGATGGTGGATGATGGATGGTGGGGGAGTAGGTGGATGGATGGATGGATGGATGAAGGGATGGATGGATGACAGAGGGATGGTTGTATGGATGGATGGACAGGTGGATGGATGGATGGATGGATGATGGATGGATGGATGGACAGACAGATAAATGGATGGATGGATGTATAGTTGGTTGATGGATGATGGATGGATGGATGGATGGATGGTTGGTTGATGGATGGATGGACAGACAGATAAATGGATGAATGAATGGATCGACGATAGATGGTTGGTTGATGGATGGCTGAATGATGGCTAGATGGATGGTTGGTTGATGGATGGATGGATGGACAGAAAGAGAAATGGATGGATGAATGGATGGATGATGGATGGATGGATGGAGTGTTAGCTGTGGCAGCCAAATTAATTCTGTCCAGTTCAAGCAAACAGTTATTTTACAGTAAAACTCTCAGCTGTAATCTCACCAAATTATATCTCATTATCTTTTGACATGAAAGAGAACTGACATACAGGTACAGCTTGAATGCAGCTATCTCCATGGTTCCTTCAGCTTTACGTCTACAGATCAGCAAATAACTAAGTTTAACTTGACAGATTAAATTAACAACCACACAAGGTTACTTCAGCCTGTCTTTACTTCTTTGTGCTTTTTTTTCTAAAGGCTTTCTTCTCATTTTTGCAGTGAGTAATTTTATGTGTTTGTCCTCAGCCTTTCCTCAAAAATGCCATATATAAACAACGCAGGAGGGGAGAATGGGCCGCTAATGGAAGAACTGATGCAAAGGAGAAATAGTTTGAACGGAGAAAAGCAAAAGGACTCAGACACCAGAGAGCCGGACCTTGGTGATGGGACGACAGCAGCTGTAGAGATAAACCACACCCGGCGGGGGTCCGTGGAGAAAAAATTCATCCAAGGCACGATCCTGGCAAGTGCAAGGAGAAACAGTTCATTTGCTTAGGCAGTTTTGTGATATCTGTTTTTATTTGCATACATGTATGCAACCACCGAACCACTGTGTAACAGATGGTCATTATAATGGGTGTTCTATAAGAATTTATTGACAAACTGGGCTATTTTTGAGCAAAGAAACAGTAAAAAACAATAAATATGAGTAAAGTTTAGAAGGTTTGTTTGAGTAAAATTGATAGTTGAAGAATTTAAACACTTTTGAGTGTTTTGTATGAATTTATTTTAGGGCAACATGTTTTGTATTTCTCATTTATAAGACCTATCTTCATACATAGTTTTTTTAAGAACAACTGGGACAAAACATATTTTTTAATTCTGTCCAAAATGCAACATACTTTGACCAATTCAACCTTTCAGCTATAAAATCAGCTCTATCTTTATCACAAAAATGTGCGTGCACAACTATGACACAGAAATTAGCACGTGAAGGGATAGTTCAAATATTTACAATTTGGATTCTATTAAAATGTTATAAACAGCTAACATCTTACCTGCTGCAGATAGCTCTTTAAATTTTTTTAAATGAAGTTCATTTCTGACCTGATTGACGAGATAATGATTAATCCAAAGAAGACCAAGAAGAAATGAATTTGCTTCAGTCTTTAAGAACAAACCACAATTCAAATTCATAACATTTTATGCAAAAATAAACCTTTACACCATCATAATTTTGGCATTACGCAAATATTCCAGCAAAAATATCACAATATTCCTGCTGGAAGCACCTAAGTCTGCTCTGGAAGATCTTCAGGTATTAGTGTTTCAAGTATTAGTGTTTGCAAATAACTTTTGAATTCCATGTAATTTTGTATTTAATGTGAACTGATCTGCTGTGTTAATGTTTATAAAACAATATTTACAAAAATCACTCGAAAACTTTGAAGGTTCAAGGTGTTTAAATATGTCAGAAACCCACTTTGATCTTGACCATGTTCAAACTAGTTAAGTCAAATGAATTAATCTATTTTCCTTAAAGTCAGGATTACAAAGAGCTATCTACAGCAGGTAAGACATTTATGACCTTTACAAGGAAGCCTGCACCAAAATATCTGAACTATCCCTTTAGTGATAAAACTGGTTACCGGACTGGTTTGGTACTTAATAACAGGGACATTGTGTAAAGGTTTACTGCTGATTTATAAATAGTTTTTTCATTAGTTTATAATCACGTTATAAAGCATTAACAATCATTTATAAAACAGTTTTAAACTATGTTCATTAACTGAAGCAGGCACATTATTTTGCAAGATGCAGTGCTGTACTTTCATTCGTTCAGGTACATTTAATCTCTATATATGTATATGTTTAGTTATATAAAATAAAAAAACTATAACTGCTCATAGTGCCTGCATGCACATAGCTTAACAAATGTCTGAAATGTAAAATTGCATTTTTCTGAGAAAATTGATAAAATTGCTGATTGATTTTGCCAAATAGTGATCCTGGGTCAACATATGAACTGTATTTTATAAATTATTAATGCTTTTTTTGTGTTTACAAACTAATGAATACCCTATTTATGAAGCATTGCTGAATTGTTTGTAAAGAAGGTCTTATTGTGAAGGGGTAACACTTTTACTTTTATCTTTTATCATATATTCTTATATTTATGCACAAAATATGTTGAATTCATGAGCTTTGCTGGTTGTGTTCATGCTCCCTGCATCACTAAAGTAATATGAATCTACTTTGACATGAATGTATACAAAGTTTTCCAAACTAAATTTACAAAGAAAGCAAGATGCTTATGACACCGAGACAAATTATAGGCGAATGTCTTTTACAAACATATTTGTTTTAGTTTTTTTTATTCAATAATCTTTATTGATAAAAATGTAAAATATTGCAACAGTTGTTTGTGATTGTCAAATTTTCAATTCCAAATGTCTTTTCCAGAGGAAAACCAAGCACTTTCCGACTCTGGGTAAGGGAGGCACATCGGGAAACAAATCCAGAAAGACGGTCCAGGGCCTGTTCAACCAGGTAGTGTGTGAAAAACCCGAGTGAGGAATTAAGTTGTCTCTCAAGAAACAGATATAGACGTCACATGCACTAACCGTGTCCTCCCACGCAAACACCTAAATCAATGCAGCACCAACTTGTTCTGCTCCACTAGTGTTCACTTTGAGACCACAAACATTCACAACATCCTTTTAGCTCTGTGTAACATCCCTCCCTCCCCGTCCTTCAGCTGTTTTTCTTTTGGCTGTGTTCTTTAGCCGGAGCGAGATCAGCTGGACATGTTCAAGCAGGAGTTGGAGGCCTTTGTCGCGTCGGACAACCTGACATGGAGGTGGAAGGAGGAAAGTCATGGCACCACGTTGGAGCACAACTGGACCGAGTTGGTGACGTCTCACTCGGTAATGAGTCAGCATAACTGTCAGAAGAAACCTTAAAGCTAAAATCATTCCTTCAAATAGTTTCTTTGTCGTCTGCTGCCTAGAAAGATGACTAACCATATAATTGCCTGTGTGTGAGTGCTTGTGTTCTTGATTGTTAGCAAAATATTTCATGAACCGTAGGGCAGATTTTACTGAAACTCTCAGAAAACAAACACTAGTTGCACATCTACAACTGATTAACCTTTGGTGTCAACCCAATTAAAGATAGCTTACCTTAACAAATGCAAATACTGCATGGCTGCAAATCAGTCCATTTTTTTTAGGAGTTGAGCAAAAATGTGGTGTGCTATTAGCTGAGAGCACTAACAGATTACTCGGGATCTTTGCTTAAACCTTTGGCATTAACTGTTGGAATCATTCCTGGCTGTCTGTTAGCAAAATATCTCACAAACAAAACCACCAGATGTACACATACAGCTGAGTCTGCCCAATTCAAGATGGCCACCACAGCTAATCCACCAAAACACAAAATGGTTATAATTAACTCCTTTTTTAAGGAGTTTAACTAAACATTTCTGGTGTGGTAGTAGCTGAGAGTCATCCCTAACACGCACACTGAGCATTAACAGGGCACACAGAATATGTGTCATGCAAACTGGTGGGCGATCTTTGAAAATACTGCTCAGACTTTTCTAGCTGAACCTTTAAAGCAGGGGTGTCGAACTCACTTACAAAAGGGGGCCAAAATTAAAATGTTTTTCAAACTAAGGGCCAATTTCAGAATCTACATTAACTCAAGTTAGATATCCAACATCTTTTC
>JARVGQ010001306.1:13780593-13793589 GCA_031762355.1 Hypsolebias martinsi | reverse complement strand
GAAAAAGACAAAGAGGAGATATATGGATGCAGTTAGAGAGGACATGGAGGTAGTTGGAGTGAGGACAGAGTGAGATGAAGGAGGATGACTCTCTGTGGAGGAACAGCCAAACGAAAAAGAAGGTAAAGAAATCCTACAGTAAAAATAGTTAAATAATAATGGACTTGTCAAAGTCTTTGTTGACGAACAACAGAGTGGGCGACACATCCAAATGTTCTGTTTTTGCTTGTTTTGATTGAATTCAGTCAATTAGAATAATTTTTCTACAAGTTTCAAATCATAAGGTTCAAGGTTGTTTATTTTCATTCACATCACATGTGGTACATGAGGTGGAATGAAATTGTGTACTCAAGGTCCCAGTTACATCCAACAATGGCAAAAATATAAAGTATAAAAAGAACCAGTATACAAGGATCTAAGATATACGCTAAATGCTATAAGATCTATGAGATATGCTAAACACTAATAATGTAAAATAATACAGCATATTAAACAGCAGCCTGAACATGAGTGTATAGTATGCAGATGGGTATGAAATATGGGTAGTGTGAATTATGGGTATGGGTATGAAATAAGCTGCTGAGTATTACATAAACCAAAATAGATGAAACATTCGTTGTGATTACATTTTGGTCGTAACAAACAGAAAAATACTATTTACTCTCCCTTGACATGACAATAGTCAAAGTACAAATGATGGGGGCTTTTCAAATATCAATCTGATGTGATACAAAATATATTCCATAGAGGGTTTTTTATAAGTGGAGCTCTTACTAAATCAATAAGGGCTCTGATTGAAGTTCCAAAAGTTTGTCTTGAAGAATAAAGTACATCAGAAATACCCAATGAGCAGTCACAAACACCATGACGCCATCTGTCAAAGGGAATAATTGCTGTTTTGGTGTAACATAAGCTCAGACGTGTAAAGAAGTGAAGCTCGTCTCGTATCGGCAGACAGACTGCAGATTTTCTCACGCCCACAAGTCTAATACAAACAACAAACTGCAAACTAGACAATGGTTAGGCCTGCTTACATCCACGACCTCGTCTACAAGCCACTTTGAAACGTAAAACTGCAAATATGAGATCATGCTAGAAACATGCCGAGAATGTAAAAAGAAAACAGCGAGCACAACCAAAACAGTTCGACAAGTCCGGAGGAATGTTTTAGAGGAGGATTTTATTTTTATGTGTTTAAGTTCTGAATGAGCTGACAAACGATTTATGGCCATAATGTTGTTCCATCAGCTAAAATACGACTTCAGTTGATGCTAGTCAGAGTATTATTGAGAAACAAAGCAGGTGAAAGCTGCAGACGAGCCTGTAGATTAATCTGTATGAAATTTTCCACTGAACTGAGCTTCTGGTGGAGCCTTTGAGCTTCAGGGCTTCCGAAAGTTGCACAACTGTTAATTGTCTGATGCACAAATGCACGTTACTCGATCGCATAGTTTACCAAAATAGATCCTTTGGGCTATGACCTCAAATTTTTTAACTGACTGAACGTTTTGGTTCAAGTCCATTTTTAATTTGAGGTCAATTAAGTCTCGGATGAGTTCGTCCTCTGGAGGTTTTTCTACTTTGTTTCCATTGTGGGTTAGAAGTTTAATCACACTTTCCTGGGTAATGAAATGATAGCTGAGGGTTCAAAGTGTGAGGGTTGAAAAAAGTTAGATACAGATCAATTCAGTGACACTGAATACATCAGATGAATGTAGTCATGGTGACATATGTGAGCCACGAGGGGTCCAAAGCAACAAGTGGAGGTCTTTAAGAAAAGTTAGGCAAAACTATTAGCTAATAAAACTGTCATGTTGTGGTAAAAATTAAATAATCAGCTGCTGGTTCAGTATTTAAATAGAACTGAAACAAGATATTGACCTTCTAATAATTTGATTTGTAAAATCAAAGATGTCTTAAAAATCTTTGGAGTTCCAATAAGTAAAATTTTAACATAAAATTAGTCCGACATCATCATGTAGAGCTGAAAGTTATATTTTATCAATCATTATTTTGTTTTGCAGATAATACTGTACTTAAGGAAGTTAAAGTTTACTGATATCTGCAACCAGGAAACATTTGTGGAACTTTTTTTTTTTAATTTATTATTACATTGTATGTTAAAACAACTGCTTAGTGGTTGAACATTCACAACAGAACACGTGGTGGATTTTTAGTGTAATAAGTCAATGCATCAATGCATTGTGATTTCTTTTTTTAAATTTGTATTCCAGTTTATGATACTTAATAATAATTAATAAAATACAAACTATAAAAACATTGTACATTGATAAATTAACTTCTACATAACATCTGAGTTTGACATTTAACTTTTGAATTATGTTGTTTAGATTACCAGCTTCAGATAAACATTTTATGTCTTTTACTATTTAGTTTACTGAAACTATACAATGAAATCACCCATCCATCCATCCATCCATCCATCCATCCATCCATCCATCCATCCATCCATCCATCCATCCATCCATCCATCCATCCAATACTGTATCTGTACCCGCTTCTTCCTTTTTGGCTCAAGGGAGTCACTGGTGCCCATATCCAGCAGTCACTGTGGGAGAGGTGGGGGACACCCTGGACATGTCTCCAGTCCATCACAAGGACAAATAGAAACAAACGAGACAAACAACCATTCACTCTCTCACTCACACCCATCAGTCTAACATGCATGTTTTTGGTCTGTGGGAGGAAACCAGAGTACCTGGAGAAATGCATGGAGAGAACATGCAAACTCCACCCAGAAAGGCCCCCGGGCCAGGATTTGAACCTGCGATCTTCTCGCTGAGAGACAACAACTCTACCAACTGATCCACGGTGCTGCAGTTCTGTTCATGACTGTTAAATAGACACAGCCACAAATGGTTTCAGATGACAGACAGCATTCTTCTAGTTTCAACACCAAAACCTCCAAACTTAACAAAAGAAGCATGAAATGTTTGACTATAGGAGCCCAAAACAAGTCTCATCGCCGTGACAACAGAATATAATTTATCATACTGTGTCATTTCACAATATTGGGTTACATTGTTTTGTATAGCATTGTGAAAGGGATCAATCTCGACACAGTGTGATGACTACAACTAGTTTTTAATATTTCTCTTTTTTATAATTAGGCTGATTTTAATCACTTTATAATTAATCATTAACCACATTTTTCCATCCTTCAGCAGTTTTTTTTTAAATAACACATTACACTGATAGAAAAAGTGTTAGAATCTTTAAACGAACTAGTCTTGGTGCTCGTATCTCAGTGTACATTAACTTCATACTCAGTATTCCTGTCAGGTGTTAATGTTTGGGTAATACTTTGATGATTAAATGTAAATATCAACCTCATATTGCATCACAGGAGGTTTGGACTCAAGAAAGTAGACTGAGGAGTTTCAATTAAAATAAAAATAAATTCCATTTTAACAAAAGTGTATTCAATTCAGTTATTTCTATAGTGCTAAGTCACAACAGAAAATGACTCAAAGCACTAAAAAAGTCAAATTTTAAAAGTTGTCTCTCTGAGGAAGCCAGCAGACTATGTTGAATCTTCACTTTGTTGCACCTGAGCAAGCACAAAGGCAACAGTGGAAAGGAAAAACTCTCTTAACAGGAAGAAGCCACACACACACACAAAAGAATCACAAATCAAAGCAAAGACTGACAAAACTGGAGACAAGACACATGGAAGCAAGGGTGTGGTGTAAAATGCACAACGCTCAACTGGTGGTTGAATGAAAAGTGGCAAAATGACTGGTGAGGAAGTGGAGACACCTGGGCATGGTGAGATGGAGCAGGTGAAGGTGGGTGGAGTGCAGAAATGCAGCAAACTGACTGAAGACAAGGCTGGAAACTCAAGTGAGGAAAAAAACAAACTCAACACAAATGGAAGTAAAACTCAAAATAAGGAGTACAGTAGTCCCTCGCTACTTCGCGGTTCGTTTATCGTGGGCTTGCTCTCTCAAGGTTTTTCAAAGTAAGATTGGACATGTCACACAACTGGTTGTTTGATGGATGAGCCGCATGATCGGCATGGAATTTTTATTTAGAATTAATTATTTTAAATTATTTAGCACCTGCTGCACCTGTGTGCAGCCCACACGTCAGGATAAACTTTGTCCTGCAGCTGATCAGCTGTTCACTGTGCAGAGCGGAGAAGTGGGCGTGGCCAAGAGCGCTTGCAGATGGTAAAGAGCAGCGGAGGCAGGGAGCTGAAATCATGACATTCTGTGCTCTTTTAGAGTGTTTAGAGTTTAGAAACATTGCTAAGAATATTGCAATAGTGTGGGAACTACTACTTACTACTTGTACTACTATTCCTACTTCGTGGTTTTTCACTTATCGTGGGTCTTCAGAGAACGGATCCCCCACGATAAACGAGGGATTACTGTAAACACAAAATAAATAAAAACACAGATTCTGACATTTTGTCTCTTTTATCTCACTGTTACCACCTGATTACCACGCTGCGATGTGAAGTGTCACTGGAATTTGTTTTAATATTTTCAATCTGTCACACTTCTGGTTCTGAAATGAGGTTTAAGGTTGACAACGAGCAGATTGTTCTGTGTGGATGGAAACTTTAAATTGCTGTCTCGTTCTTGTTTCTAACCACAACACATGCATGTAAAGTCCTCGATACCATCATGGCCACCATCATTATGTTCCTCTTTTGAAACATTTACATAAAAATCCTTTTTTTTTTTTTTTTTTTTAAGTGAGCCTTTTTACACACACAAACACAAAAATCTCATTTTTTTTTCTCTGTTTTTCTTTCTTGTGGTCAAGGATACTTTGAGGACAATTTCAAGAATTACATAGTTAAGCAACTTGAGCAATACCGTATTTTTCTGACTATAAGGCGCACCGGATTATAAGGTGCAATAAGTGAAACAAAATAGTCAGATAAGTGTAACTTTATTCAGCTCATTCACAATAACCACATAAAATTGGTTCTACGTCAGTAAGCACAACCAGAATGAATACATAAGACACACCTGATTATAAGGCTCACTGTCGATTTTTGAGGAAATTAAAGGATTTTAAGTGCATCTTATAGTCAGAAAAATATGGCAGTTTAATTAAAGTGTTTTTTTTTATATTTATAGTTGCTCTCATCTGTTTAAGACTGAACTTCTTTGAACTGAACTAGATTGTCAATTTAACTACAAGATACCAGGTTATTTCAGAGAAATCTGACCAAATATGCCAAATAAAATGTGCTAATGAAAATATAAGACAATTGGTCTGAGGAATGGTCCACACTCTACCATGAAAGTTGTAAAAATGGGCCACATTTTTATCAGACGCAGCAAACGATGGACAATTTTGAGAGCTCATAACATAATTCAGTAGCTATAAGAGCATATTTTGTATTTTTAGATTAAAATTAGTTCTGAAAACTACTTTTGCCAATCAGAAATGTGTTGCAGTTACTGTCACTAAAATGCACCACAATTCTCAATGAAAACGAACGACTGCACAGTAAAAGTTAATATTTGTTGCTCTCTTTTTTTTTTTTTTCAGTACCATCTTCTTGGATGGTGAAATTGTGGACTGGGCAGGCTGGTGTGTTGATGACGAGGAAGTCCTGACTCACCTGCACCCCAAAATTCAAGGACTTCCTGAAGGAATGAAGTCCAAATGGGGTCTCCAAGAGTGTCAGGAAGACGGGGAATATAGTCAGGTGTAGCTTCATCTAAAATAATGACCCATCTGCCAGCTCAAACTTTAGGATTTTGGGCTTAAGATCCATAAAATGGCAAGACAGATGTACTTTTTAGGTCAATTTAAGGCACATAAAGGTGTAAATAGAACTTAGCAAACATGAAAAACAGATGTTTTTATGCACAAATAATTTGACACACTGCAAAAAAAAAAAAAAAAAATCAGTGTGTAAATTTATGAAAACATCATCTGTAATTTATGTAAAATAATGTAATATATATAGAACAATTCTAATATTTGTGGCCAAAGATTTTTTTTTAAAGTTTACATTTTATTTATGTCGTGTGAATTTATTTTTGTTAAACAGAAGAGTTTTGATTGTACGTAGAAAAAGAAACCAAATTTAAGTGCACTTTATTTGTAAAACATCTTGAAACAAATCTTAACGTGGAACAGTTAAGAATATTTACAGCTCTATACAAAGCACATTTACAATTAAAATTATTTTTATTGTTTTATTAGATACTGCTACACAAGTCTGCTCTGAATATATTTACAAAATCTGTGCAAATAAAAGCAGGCGGTGACAAATCTCACCGCGCTTTAGCGCTGCGTTTATTGTTTTCTGCGTTGTGTCTCTTTTACTTCTTCACTCGGTTCCTTTCTTTCTCGTCCCGCTCGTTGGAGACAGTGTGAACAATAGTCTCCAGTGCAGGATACTGCAAGATCCTTTTCCTCTGGAAAACAAACAAACAAACAATAAAAAACCCAGAATTAATGATAGAAACACTTAAAAACGGTTTGATTGCAAGGCTTTACATTTTATGTCTAAAAAATATTCATAAAACATTGTAAACTTCCTGTAAAGCTGAGCACAGATAAAGCGCTGCCATTTCTTACCCTCTGGTGATTTTTGTACATCTGAGCGAGGATGAGCAGCAGGATGATGAGGAGAAAACTCAGTCCGACCACGGTGCCTGTGCTCCCTGAGACGCCTGATTTTTGTCCACTTTGACCACCTGAAATAAATTTAATCAGCAAAACAACAGAAACCTTGTCAGAAACTGATGCTGATGGTTTTTTTTTTTTTAAATGTGCACGTCAAAAAAAACCTACTCATTATCTGAACCTGTGTTGTTACGCTCCCCAAAATGCCTTGTTTGCCATAGTAACGACACGTCCATTCACCCCAGTCCTCGTTTAAGGAAATGCTCCGTCCCTTCACGATGAGCTCCTCTGACCTGCTGTTGTTGAGGTCAAAGGTCAGACGGACCCACTCGTAATCTGTGACTTCGCTCGCATCACTCAGCTGGCAGGTCAGCGTCACGGAGCTCTTCTTTTTTAACTGGACAACTTCAAGGAGAACAAAAACGACTTACTTTAAATGTTTTAATGACAAAAATTAAATTAACCAAAATTAAAGGTATTTTAACGCACTTTGAGCAATGACAAGCTGCATTGTTCGTGTCAGACGGTGCCCTTTTACAGTTCCCGCACATCTGTAATTGCCCTGATCCCCAAGCGTAACTTCCTGGATTGTAAAGGACTTATCCGAGGATGTCGGATAAACGGACTTGTTGCTGAGATCAAGATGTTTCCGAGCGTCCATCTTTTCTAAAACCGTCTCCGTAGGGTTTAATCCAGGAGAGAACGCACAGGGGAGAGTAACTGCAGAGCCCACCGAAGCATAAAACTTTCTGTCACTCTTGTTTGGCTGACTGATTCCTGCAAGGACAAAAATGTTGAGATCTTGAGGTATAATCCACCGACTACACCTCTTTGTCTCCAGCTCAGTGTCTCACCTTGCACAGACAGCGTTGTCGACGCTCGCCACTGTCTCTTGGCGTTAAGGACGCAGGTCCAGTTTCCTGTAAGCTTATCGGTCGCCTTGTCTTCCACGACACTCTTGTGGTTTTCTGTGATGGATCCTGTTTCAGGCAAAAACGGACTGCCGTTCAACATCCACATCACATACGCTCCTTCAGGCCAAGGTTTCACACTACAAGTGACTGACACAGAGTCCCCCCAAATGGGTGCCGATGGCGAGACGGACACTGTAAGAAAATATGAGATTGAACATGTTCTTGCACAGTAATGCAGTATTTTAGTTTTGCAATGAAAAGAAGCCGTGAATACAGTGGTGTTATCGTGTCGTAATGAATGATTTTAACTCCAGAATCAAAGTATTTTTTTCTAAAAGAACGCCAAATTTAATCTCTCTTGTGCAACAAGCAATCTGTTTTACGTTTTTTTTTTTTGTTTGTTTGTTTTTTGTAACAATTTAGAGCAAGCGCGCACAATAAAATCTTCAGTTTCTTACCCTGAATGATCCGGAGCATGACAGAGTAATTTTCAGTGATGCCGTCAGTCATTTGCACCCTGCAAACGTAAAGTCCTCCATCCTCCTCCTTCACCTGGTTGATCTGGAGGCTGTAGTCCCCTCGAGTGAAGGCGGTGTGAGGGCATCGCACACGCTGGATTCCCTTCTCAATCCAGCTGGAGCCCCAGTACTGCAGACCACTGCTTTGCTTTCTCCAAACGGTACTGCGGTACAACAAACATCCATGGGTCATGGGTCATGCTGACTAGAGTATATAAAGATGGATTTATTGTCTGGACTGAGCAGAAGACGTGAAGAGTGGATTAGGGAAGTGAGGATGAAGTATGCCTCTTACCCTTTCTTGTATTTAGTCCATGTGATGGTAACATGATCGCAGTTTGCCGTGCCACAGCTGCAGGGTAGAACAGCCTGAGAGCCGGCCTCAACAAACACCTCCGCTGGTTCACATCTAACACCTGGAGAACAAACACATCAAATCAGTTCCTGGAGAAAAAAATAGATATACTTTTTAAATTTTTTTTTAAATATATGGTAAAAGTGATAAAAAATTACATGACATGAGAAGAAAGATCACCCCAAAGATGATAACCTTCACCAACATCCTCACTGTTTTTGAACTTTAGTTTAAAAATAAGTCCTCAGATTTCAGCCGTTTCTCCTCCGGAAAGCTGCGTTTCTCTTTTGGCGACGAGCTCAGTGATGTGCTTTCTTCTCACTGAAGTTCTGAGGTTAATATATGAGAGGGCGGAGGAGGATGGAGGTGCTGGGTAGTTCCTCTGCTCATCGTGTGACTTCAGCTGCAAGCGAGACTTTGATGCGGTCTGAATTTGTCAGCCTGGAAACTGTGAGGCAGCGATGTAAACAGGGAGCCCCACGTCCTCCCACGGATTCTCTTCACCTTCATCTGTTTTCTGCTTTTCTGAGTCAAATATCTTCTGAAAAACTTTTTGACAGTAGTCAATTTGATAAAAACGAACTGTTCAGAGGATGAACATAGATTTAAACAAGGCAAAAAGACAAAATGTCATACTTATCATAAAAATCACCATTTATACACTGATATATATTTTAATACCCCCCCCCCCACCCCACAATTACTTTGAATTCATTTTCCTCAAAATCACAGCTTCTTGTTGATAAACTCTTGGGGATTGTCAGGATGTGCAGCAAAACTGGCATAGCCCTACAGAACTTCACTGACCTACACAAGGCGAGATCAGTGAACAAAGCCAGGCTGATTCTGGCAGATCCTGATCATCAACTCCATGGTGAGTTCAGGTTGCTTCCATCTGGACGCAGGTGTCTGCAGCTCAGAAGTAGAACGAACAGACTGAAAAACTCATTCCTTCCTGTAGAATGAACAGCGATTGTTATTTTAACGTCTCAATGTCTGGATTATTGCGCATGAACTTTGTTGCCTTGAACCACTTTGGCTGCGGCTGCCTGCCTGAGAGGAGTCGACGAGGGACAGGACGGCCTCCAGAAAACATCTTGGCTCCAGCAAACTGGTTGGTCCACTTAAGGTGTTTACTGCTTGGTGGGGAAACAGTTTGCTGGAACTCCTCTGACTGATGATGTCCTCTGGATGGAGGGTGAAACATTTCTATAAAAAATAAACTGTCCAGATGACCCGACTGAGAATTATTAGATTTTCATTTTTACTTCAACTTCATTTTAAAATATCTGTTGTTATTAAAGTAAACGACACACGTTGATCGTGGTAATTGTTACGAAGCAATACATTTAAGGAAAATCATCAGAATGTAATGTAATGGTAATGTTTAGATGATTAAAAAAGCTTTAATTTATTGGTTTTGGTTATTTGTTGTTACACTGCAGTCCTAATATGTCAGTTAATTTCTCTTTTAAACAATCAAACATAAAGCAGGTCAAAGAAGATGTCCGCTTGTCCTGAGCCTGGTTCTGCTAAAGGTTTTTTTCCTTATGAGGGAGTTTTTCCTTTCCACTGTCGCCTTCATGCTTGCTCAAGATGAGAGTCTGCGATGACGTTAGACTCAAAGCGGTCTGCTCCTCAGATAAATAATGTTACAGTATTAACGTACTTTTTAATGTATATGAATGTTTCTGTGCAGTGCCCTGAGATGAATTCTGTTGTGACTTGGTGCTAAATAAACTGAATTGAACTGAATTGGGGGAAAAAAGACGTATAGCTCTGGTAAAATTTGTAAACATTAAGCAGAAAAAAATACTAAATAAATTTTAATCATTTTGGTTTGACTCTGGAAAACTCCATCAGTACCTCCACCAAAGAACAAAGATGATCTGAACTATCTACATATATCCTACCAAAATTTTAAAGGTTTGTAAAATTGTCTCTAAAAAGTGAGTTAAGATCACATCATGTGAGAACACTCTGACTCGTTGGATTTATTGACTGGATAAGTCATATACTTGTGTTTGGTTCAGAAGTTGTTGTAAGTGAGGGAGAGATAAGGATGATAAATGGGGCTCCAAGCCAGTTTACTGACCAGTAACAGATTAATTAATTTATTCACTGTTTTATAATCAGAATTCGGCCACGGAAGTAGAATCCATTCAGGGAACTTTAAATGAACATGTCTGCTCAGGAATAAAGACTGGTGGACTGAATTTCCAAAATTGTTTTTCACTAATGAGCAAAACAGATTTTTGCCTATTTATGTTTCTGTTCTTTGAAATAGGACATTTGTTGAACAGTTGTTAAATTAATCTTTTTAAGAAGCTTGCGAATATTATATTTGAAACTCCAAAGAAACTTTTTTTTTTGGGGGGGGGGGGGAAATTATAGTTTTTTTTTTCCAAATTCAGTAACTATGTGGTAGGAAATTTAGAGTTGTAGAGCACAGATCTCTGGTGCAGTGGTAGGACAACTGACTTGAAGCCAAAAAGTTGCAGGTTCAACTCCCAGCCATGCCCATATCTCATGGTGTCCTTGAAGATGTATTCCCTTAAGGGCTTCCCGGGCGCTTACACAGCTGCTATGAACCACATCAAGACGAGCAATGTTTGTTTAAAATTTATTTTCCCAATAAACATTTTTAGGGAGAGTAACAGAAGCTAATGTGCTGTGCACACTGTAAATGTATTACGGTATTTATCAGAAGAGCAATAAATCATTCGTTTTCATGTTCAGGAGGGCAACAAGATGAAAGAGAAGGTGGATCAGAGCAGGGCCGGCCCAAGGCATAAGCAAACCAAGCAGGTGCTTAGAGCCCCAGGGCCACTAGGGAGCCCCCTGAGTGGAATTATTATTACAGTATTTTTTTGGAATGATTTCTATATGATTCTATTTAATATTTTAAGTTTATCTTTTGCAAATTGTTGCATACATTTCTATTGTTTTAAGAACTAATTATATTCAACTTTAAATTTCTTTTTAAAACCGTTATACATGGTTTCGAGTAATTTATGTGGGCGTGGTGGCGCAGAGGTTAAGAAGGTGAGCTTGTGATCGGAAGATCGTCGGTTCAAGCCCCGGCACCGACAACATCAAGAATGTGGGTGGGATAGGTGAAGCAGCCACACCTGTCTCCACCCTCATCTGCCACACTCTGGGCCCTTGAGCAAGGCCCTTAACCCACACCATCAGCTCCCCCAGCACCCTAGATATCAGCTCTCTGCTCCACACAGAGGGCTGTGGTAGCTCGGTGGTCTGTGGTTGTGTCAGGAAGGGCATCCGGCGTAAAAACAGTTGCCAAGTCTTTGTGCGACTAATTCGCTGTGGTGACCCCTGAAGAAGGGAGAAACCGAAAGAAGAAGAAAAATGGTTTCGAGTAATTGTTAATTTACATTATTTAAGTATTTCCTTGATGTTTTATATTTTATTTTATGTTGTCTGTTTTTGCACATTTTTTATTTTTATTTTTATGCATCCAAGTTATTTTATCTGTTGTTTGTTGTTGATCTTGCGCTACAAATTATTTTGAACATTACTGCTGCAGTTCTTTAGAATCAAAGATAATAAACCAGATGACACTTTTGCAGTTATCCACATTATTAATAGATATAGAGGGCCCTAAACCAAATTTCGCTTGGGGCCCCTGGAGGCTTAGGCCGGCGCTGGGTCAGAGGATGGGTTGTGACGTGCAGTGATAAGAGAAATAAAAAAAGTCAGGCTCAGTCAGACTGAATCGGACACTGAAGAGAGAGGAACACAGACGAGATTATCAAAACATGGTCTGGGACAAAATGCTGGATTCAGGTATAATGTGTTGTTTCTGCTTTGAGGCACGAGTAAAAGCAAACGTCATCCTCTTGTAAGGGTGAGAAGTTGGACTGTACATTGGAACATTTCACCTCCATTATAAAAATGTGGCTCCAAAACAAGCTTTACGGGAGATTTTTCATAGATTTGTTCAGTTTGACAGCACTCACTGGACTTTGTGGACAGCTGGGACCATCAGGATGGACAATGGGGCTGACAAGAAAGTTGGCCCTCCAAAACCACCTTCCACTCTCAAACCTTTACCATTGTTCTGCAGCATTGGGCTTCCTGCAGCCTCCCCACTCACCGACTGAAGATCCAAAATGGTGCTTCCAGCAAAAACACTTTGCACAGAAGCCTCATATTTAAAGACCGAAAGTGAAGGTCACACAGAAGGTGTTTCTTGGCTTGTGCAGATGTAAAACCCAATGGTGACTGATGTGAACCTGATCTACAGTTCTAGTCAGAAAAGACATGACTGATGTCAAAATGTCCTCAAAGACAGGTCAAACACCCGGACAGGGAGCTTGGAGCTCTGCAGTGAAGGAAGGCTGCAGTCCCTGCTTCAGATGCAGAAGGTCCTGCTGTGGAAACAAAGCAGCAGCAGAAGGAGAGACAGAGGAGATACAAGGTGGACTGGGCAGGGAAGCAGGAGTGCGGGGCTCCTCAGCTCACTGAGCAGGAGAACCTTCACACAGGCTTCATGCCTGGATTCAAAGTCCGGCGGTTGCAGATGTAAAGGACTGGAGCAGGAGGGTGAGCCACAAGGAAACAAGAC